>PVHX01011224.1:39674-65483 GCA_004024805.1 Geosciurus inauris
GAAAACTTGGAATGGAATCACCATTTGACCCAGCTATCCCACTTTTTGGTCTATTCCCAAAGGACTTAAAAACAGCATACTACAGTGACACATTGTGGTTTTTTTTTTTTTTTAATTTTAAAATATGTTTTTAGTTGTAGATGGACACAGTACCTTTATTTATTTATTTTATGTGGTGCTGAGGATCGAACCCAGTGCCTCACACATGCGAGGCAAGTGCTCTACCTCTGAACCATGACCCCAGCCCACATTGTGGTTTTAAAAAAATACTTACTAAAAGGCTAACTCATCTGTGGTCTTGAAACAGGTTACCTGGGCTCTGCCCTGTTTTCACCAACTACTATTCTGCTAACTTTGGAGAAATGCTGAGACAGTTGCAAATTCTTCTCGGTCCATGTTGAAGATTTGCAAAACCTCCAAAAGCAAAAGATTTGTTAGACCCACCAACCACTGTTGAGTCTTTTAATGGAGACCAGGCCAAGGAGCATGGTGAAGCCGCAGGGGCGTCTGGTCGTCTGAGGGCAGGCTGGTTGTGTGAGTATTCAGGTTCCCAGCAGTTCTTGTGAAGATGAACACATAAACCCGATGTGGACAGCAGAGTAAGCAATGCCCAGGGCAGTTACAACTGTGGCTGGACCTGGCAGCGAAGGCTGGGCCCCAGCAGAAAACTGCCTGCACTCTCTGCTCTGCCTGAGACTGGTGAGGTCCAGGGCGAGCTCTCAGAAGTGTCGGCATTCCTTATGCATGCTGTCCCCTGGAGGTGGCCCTGAAAGCCATTCAACCCAAACATGTTGCTATTTCTACAGGGTAGCATATGAACATCCACCAGAAGTGGGATACAGTCAATAAATAGACTCACATTAATTCAGGTCAGTTTTGATGTCAAGTCACAAAAATACTGCTTTTCAGATGTTTTTGCAGTTTGAAATTGTAGAAAAGAGATTTTAAACCTTGTAGTAAAATAGGCCAAGGGGAAAAGGAAGCCAATTCCAGAACCTTAGACCTGAGTTATGCTTTACAGATTACAAAACATTCCCTCTCATGATCTTATTTGTGAGGTAAGGGCTTTCATATTACAGATGAGGAATCTAAGGATCAGAGAAGCTAACTGACATAGCCAATATCACACAGCTGGTGATCAAGAGGGCAGGAGTAGAGTCCAGGTCCTCCATCTCTAGATTCTTAGAGCTTTCCACACCATAATACACACATTATCTGACAAGCCCTGAAGAGTCAAGACTGCAGAAGCCAAATTCTTGAACACAGTCCTCGAGTGCAGAATGAAGGCTTCCCACCAAAGAAGTGTCAGACTCTGTAATTTCCACTAAGAGGGCTTAAAGGGGAAGGATGAGAGTGGGAGGCATAACCTTGACCTTGAATGTTGAACTTGGAGCCTAAGGTGCTTGGATCAATCTCTTCATACAGGGCTTAGAACCCAGACCAAGTGCTTGTAGTCCAGTGGTATTTCAGAGGAACCATTGCCTACTGCCTCTAGAAATTCTAATAGAGTATTTATGGAGCACCTGCTATATGCCAGACCTCTCTCCTCATAACACTCTGAGGTGGTGTTACCACCTTGCTTCCCCTTATGGAGAAATAGAGGTTCAGAGACACGGCCAAGGCCACACTGCTGGTAAGTGAGGATCGGGCCAGGTCTGATTCTGTGCAAGGGCCTGGCTCTTAGCTGGCACCATGTGCAGAGCAATGGCAGATCCTGTGACCTCCCCCAAAACCCACAGGAGGGAGGCCTTTTCATCTGATACCAGACTGTCAATGAGCAAATAATCTAGTTCCCACATTTTGCATGCTTTGTGTCCCAGAAACCCAAGTGCAAGTTGATTCAGGGATTGATTTTGGTGGTGCAGCTCCCAGAAGTGGAGAGGGGCGAGGGAGTTGTCTGTGTTCAGGAAACCACAGTAGATGTGTAAGGTTGGGATGTAAAATGAAGTGGGGGGTGGTGTGGGGAAAGGATGGAGGCAAAGGTTAACCACGAAGAAGAGCCTTGCTCTTCTCCCTAGGAGATTAGATTTTGTCCTCTGGGCAGTAGAGGAAAACTGAGTGCTTCTGGGTAGGGGAACAACATGGTTTTATTTGTATGTGTGATTCTGATTTGGCTTGGAAATCTGAAGTGGCTTCCTGGAGGAGGTGGCATTTTGGTTGGGACAGAAGGATAGACAGGCTGTCAGCCGTGAGATGGCTGTCCCTCCAGGGCAGAAGCCACTGTGACAGCGAGGCAGCAGCCCAGGTCTGTTCAGCATTCGCAACATGAGTCAAACCACTTTCCTGCATTGAGCACCTATTATTTGCACTGCACTTGTGCACATGTTAATCTCTTTTCATCATGGAAGAAACCCTGCAAGGAACATCACAGCTCCTGAGATGTGGAAGTGGATCAGAGCCATCCTTATCGGACCCCATGGCCTGTTCTCTTCCCATCCTGCCGGCTACCTCCCCCATAGGGGTCAGGCTCAACTCAGAGCACAGAGGGAGGGGACAAAACAGCAGACGCTCAGACAGAAAGGACATTTGGAATCAGCTTTTAAAGTGCCTTGGCAGCTTAGCTTAGTGGCTGTTCCAAACCTGCCCTCTCTAGATCCCACTCCCGCCTTCAAGCAGCACCCATCCTGCTGACGGGCTGCAGCGATGCAAGTGGGATTATCTGGCGGAGGAGAGGAGCATCCCCCGGGACCAGTGCTCATCCCACCAGCTGCTCTGCCGGCTTGGTTACTGCTTCTTTGCCTTTGTACTCTCCCTTTGTTTTGTTTTGTTTTCTGAGAAATCAGCAGTCATGAGGAAGAATTTATTGGGTGAGCGCGCGGGCCACACTGTGGCCAGCACTGCTCAGAACGCAGGGACCCAGGGACATTCCGAGAGCCCAAGTGTAGTGGGCGGGGCGGGATCCTGCTTAGCCCGCGGGAGGGCGAGGGAGCCGCCCACTGGACAGACCACGCCCACTGGACAGACCACGCCCTCTGCATCTTAGCAGACGGGTCTTCCCGGAGTCCAGGAGCTGACTGCGCCGGACTGATGGGCCCAGGCAGGGGGCTGCAGGGAGGAGCCCATTAAAGCGTTCTTGGGGACCCTCTGACAGCCTGGGTCCTTCACGCACCAATGGCACAAAAGATTAACTTGGGATTGGGTGGGGTGCTTAAATGACACGTCATACAGATAGATAAATTATTACAGCCAGACCTGGCGCTCTGTGCCCTCTGGGGTCCTATCAACTACAGTGAGACCGAGTGAGGAGAGGTGAGCACCCAAAGAACCTGGGGTCACCTCTTCCCTTGGCCGGGCCTCAGAGAGGTGTGACCAGGATAAAAACAACCACGGGGTTGATTGAAAAATGATGTTGTCAAAATCGAAATAATATCACTATTTTTTTTTTATTTTTTTTGGAAAAAGAACAATGACTCTTTGCATGTTTCATGCTACTTCCATGAAAAGGCCAGGGCCCCTCAATGATGAGTCCACCTTGGGCCCTGTTTGCTCTACATACCCATCTCTTTCTTCCTATCTTTGATCGTAGGGTGGGAGGTGGCTCCCACAGCCTGCCCTGGGCTCTCCCTGTCTTTCCGAAGTCTCTAAACTTTGCCCCTTGAGTAGCCTTTCCCCCACCCAGCCCTACAGATCAGGAACTTCCTCTTCTTGCTACCTCTAAAGAGCAGATGGACTCCTCTTGTTTGAAGATTTTTTTTTTATTCTTAACTAATGACGGTGGGGACACAGCAGAGAGAACAAAATACCAAGCACAGGGAGAGATCTCACACAGCTCATGCCTTCACAGACAGCTTCCTGTGGGTGCTAACAGTGAGGCGGAGGAGACAGTGTTGGACCATCTGGGTTCCGATCCTTGTTCAGCCACTGACTGAAGCTGTGTGACCTGGAGCCAAACATCTACATCCTGCTAACCTCAGTCTTCCCTCTGGAAAATGGGGATAATAAGATGGGTTGACATGTCCCCAGGGGCTAGCTTAGGCCTGGTATGTCACAAGTGCCCCACAAGTGGCTTTATTGTTTCTGAAATGAGATTGGAAAGACCCTTGGAGGAGTCTTGGACTCCAACTCTCCACCTTCATCTCGAAGGTGAGGGTCACCCCTTTGCTATCGTGACCACTTTCAAGCTTGTGGGCTGCAGATGAGAGACACAGAACCGTGGGGTTAACCGATGTCTCTCCAGCTGCCCAGCTTGTCTATGGTGAACAATTTGCAGTTCTGAGGATGTGAAGGGGCTGCTGCCCTCTCCACTGGGTGCTGGACACATTTGAGCAAAATGTCCCTGGAGAGAAAGGAATGCCTTATAATCCTCCTTTCTCTCTGAAAGGCAAACTCCAACTGTTCTATTTCCCTCAGGGTAGTGAACATAATAGTTTTATTATTGCTCTCAAGGTCAGGAGGCAAAGGCATCCAACGCGTTTGACACCTTGGAAGTGTCTTCTTATCAAAGCACAATTTCTGTTGGGTCCTCCACCTCTGCAACTCTGAGTGAGTGGTTTCTTAGAGAGGAATCTGGCCAGAGCTTTGGCACTGGGGGTGGGGTGGGGGTGGAGTAAATCAGCGTCTCCATCAATGTAGCACCAATCACTCTAGCAGGGTGCCTCTGCTACTGTCTCTGAGGATCCAGGTCCATGGAATGCCTTTGCTCCCAGTCTCCCTGGAGATTTCCTTCACATTGGCTTCACCCTCTCTTTTTCATTCCCATAAAATTTAAAAAAATTATCTATTATTTTATTTTTAGTGCATTGCAGTTCTGCATAATAGCGGGGCTCATTTTGACATATTCATAAATGCATATAACATAGCTTTCTCCATTTCAGTCCCCAGTACTATCTCCCCTTGCCTGCCCACATCTCTCCTTCTGATCTCATTCCTCTACTCTATTGCTCTTCCACTTATTTATGCATTACATTTACATATAAAATAGGAATGCACTGTGATGTATTCATGCACGTGCACAGCATAGTTTGCTCAACTTTATTTCCTGGTTCTTTTTCTGGCCTCCCTTTCTCCCTCCCTCTTGGTCCCCTGAATCTGCTCAAATGCTCTCCCATCAGTTTTCTTGAGATGCCCCTCCCTTTTAAATTCCTTATTATGGTCTAGCTTCCACATATGAGAGAAAACATTCAACCCTTGACTTTCAGAGACTGCCTTATTTCACTTGGCATGATTCCATGATTTTGTTCTTTATGGCAGAGTATAATTCCATTGTGTGTGTGTGTCACATTTTCTTTATTCTCTCACCTACTGATGGGCACCTAGGCTGGTTCCATAACTTGGTTATTGTGGCTTGTGCTGCTGTAAACATTGGTAGGCATGTGTCAGTATAGTATGCTGAATTTAGATCGTTTGGATAAATACCAAGAAATGGGATAGTGGGGTCATATGGTGGTTTCATTTCTAGTCTTTTGAGGAATCTTCACATTGCTTTCCAAAGTGATTATACTAATTTTCCATCTCACCAGCAATGTATAAGTGTCTCTCTCCTCCACATCTTCTCCAGAAATTGTCATTATTTGTATTCTCGATGTTGCCATTCTGATTGGAGTGAGATTAAATCTCAGTGTGGTTTTGATTTGCATCTTCCTGATTGCTAAAGATGTTGACCATTTTTTCATATATTTGTTGGTCATTTGTATCTCTTCTTTTGGGAAATGTCTTTTTAGATCTTTTGCCCATTTATTGAGTGGGTTATTATTTTTTTAGTTAAGTTTTTTGAATGCTTTATGTATTCTGGTTATTAATCCCATGTCAGAAGAATTGCTGGCAATTTTTTTCCCATCCTGTAGGTCCTCTCTTCACATTCTTTATTGTTTCTTTTGTTATGCAGAAGCTTTTTTGATGATAGTGTATTTCTTATACCTTTATTTTATTTATTTATTTTTATGTGGTGCTGAGGATTGAACCCAGTGCCGCACACATGCTAGGCAAGCGCTCTACCACTGAGCCACAAACTCTGCCCCATGCAGAAGCTTTTAAATTTAATGCCATCCTATGTATTGACTCTTTTTTTTTAATTTTTTTTTTAGTTGTAGATGGACACACAATATATTTATTTTTATGTGGTGCTGAGGATCGAACCCATTGCCTCACGCATGAGAGGCAAGCGCTCTACCACTGAGCCACAATCCCAGCCCCCATGACTCTTGGTTTTAGTTCTTGAGCTTTAGGAGTTGTATTAAGGAAGTCAGTGCCCACACCAATGTGGTACAGTGTTGTCCCTATGTTTTCTTCTAGAAGTTTGACTGTTTCTGGTTTAAGGTCTTTGGTTCACTTTGAGTTGAGTTTTGTGCAAGGTGAGAGGTAGGGATCTAGTTTCTTCTACACATGGCTATCCAGTTTTCCCAGCAACTTTTGGTCAAGAGGCTATCTTTTCTTCAGTTTATGCTTTTGGCACATTTGTCAAGGATCAGATGACTCTATTTATGTGGATTTGTCTCAGTATCTTCTAGTCATTGGTCTTTGCCCCGACCAGCGGGGCAACAACGGGGACACGCGGGAACCGCCTAAGAGAATGAAACAAACAAGGGCACAAAAGAACGGAGGCAAGACAGGATTCTGATCAAACCTCCAAATTTTATTAAAGAACAGGAGTATATATGCATGCTCAGGAGGGGAGGGGAGGGGAAGAAGCTGTCGCAGGATGATTGGTCAGTGCGAACAGGTGGTATAGAAAGGGGGAGGTTCATTGCTTTGGGGCGTGCGGGTAACTTTGGCGCTCCTGCTTAACCAGGAAGCGGAGCCGAGCAGGAGATGACTCAGGGCTTTTTGCTCCCAACAGGTCTTCATATCTGTTTCTATGCCAATACCATGCTGTTTTTGTGACTGTAGCTCTGTGGTATAATTTGAGATCAGGTGTTGTGATACCTCCAGTCTTGCTCTTGTTGCTCAGGATTGTTTTAGCTATTTGGGGCCTTTTATTCTTCTATTTAAATCTGAGAACTATTTTTTTCTAGTTCTATGAAAAATCTTGTTGGCATACTCATTGGGATTACATTGCATTTGCAGACTGATTTTGGTGATATGGGCTGCCACCTTTTGAGTCCTGGTTAAGAGGTGGGATCAAGTTAGGGTTGAATCCTGCAGTCACTCCATGTGAGTTCTGGGGACATCTGCCCCCCTTTTCCCTCTGATGGTTTGATGGGAGATGCAGAACTAAGGAGTGGGAACGCTGTAGGCATCACGTCGTGCTTGCTCCCGGCAGCTCTTTAGAAGCAGAAAAGAGACTGAGAACGGGCAGCTTCATATATCCTAGGGCTCATGAAACATTCCTTTCTGGGAGTTAAATCAGGAGAAGTCATACCCAGGGGTTGAAAGCAAACCAAGTGATTGTCTGTGATGGAGCCACTGGAGGGTTTGGACCCATAGGAACCCCCATGTGTAAGCCCCAGGGGACATGCAGGAGTTGTGGGATTCATAGCAGAAACTAATTCACTTGTAGCCTGTGATTTGATGAAAGACTGTGTGAACCAAAGGTAAGCATCAGGCTGGGAACAGAAGAAAGAAAACCCTCCAGGAGCCAGAAGTCTGTCGAGCCTTTCACACACCAGCCATGGAGAGTGCCTCTGTCCTGTGGGCATCAGTATCCCTATTCTTGGCTTGGCACATCTCCATTCGGCATCCCACAGACGCTCCAACGCAGCACCCCCACTCACCAAGCAAGCTTTGGCTTGTAATTTTCCAGGTATTTGATATGCAGGGAGAGACAGTTCAGAGTGGCCGAGGTGGGTAACAGACCTGGTTGGCTGTTGCACTTCTCATCAACCAATGAGCAGGCCTTCTGACTCCCAGATAGTCCCCAAGAAGTAAGCAGAAGTGGGGCATGGTGGTGCATGCCTGTAATCCTAGCAGCTTGGGAGGTTGAGGCAGAAGGATCATGGGTTCAAAGCCAGCCTCAGCAACTTAGTGAGGCCCTGAGCAACTCAGCAAGACTCTGTCTCAAAATAAAATACAAAATAGGGCTGAGGATATGGCTTAGTAGTTGAGTGCCCCTGGGTTCAATCCTCAGTACCCCCAAAAAATAGTAGTGCATACCCCATAAGCCCCAAGGTAGGACTTCCACTGAGACCCTGTTGACCCCAGCCTTCCACAGTTCATTCCTGCATTGGTTCAGCCCCATGGAAGCTGTAAGGAATAAGACAATCATGTTCCTAAGTCAGTAAATGAATTTGAATGTGCTTAGTTGTCCCTAATGGAACCAAATCCTAGCAGGACAGTCGTTATTAAGTGTAAAAAATAAAAGGATTAAGTTTATTACAAGGTAATGCTCAAACACTTGAGTGGAAAGAGCCATGGCAAAATCTCAAGTCGCAGCTACTGTCTCCCCTTCTAGAAAGATCTGTGTCAATTGGATCCTTTTAAATCAACTTTGTAATTACCAGTGTTGAGAGCAGACGTGCTGTGATCTGAAGAGCTGCAGCATTTCTATGATATTCTGCACTGTTTTTCTTTCCTTGTTGACTTTTACTTTTTTTCACTTAGAAATGTCAGTGAATCAATAACATACAGACAGGGCACTTTAGTTGCTCAGCAGGAGGTTGGCAGAGAGACGAATTGTACAAGACATGATGTTTGCCAGAACCACTTCGTACAGCTGTGCAGTGTCTGCTGCACAACCCTGTAGCTTCACATTGTAGCCTGTGCAGCTGTCTCCCTCCTCCCAGCTGGGCCACGCAATATGTGGTATGTGGAAGAGGAGGTCTGGCACATGCAGGGAGCTTACAATGTAGTTTTTTATTAATTAATTAATTTTACAATAGAATGCATTTTGACACATAGTACAGGAATGGAGTATAACTTCTCACTCCTCTGGCTGTACATGGTTCAGAGTTAGTCCAATAGTGTAATCATACATGTATATAGGGTAATAATGTCTGTCTGTTTCTGCCATCCTTCCTGTCCCCACAGCCCCAACCCTCTCCTCACTCCCCTCTACACAAACCAAAGTTCCTTCATTCTTCCCTATCCCCCCACCCAACTATGGATCAGCATCCACTTATCAGAGAAAACATTTGGCTTTTGGTTTTTTGGGATTGACTTAGTTCACTTTGCATGATATTCTCTAGTTCCATCCATTTACCTGCAAATGTCATAATTTCATTCTTCTTTAAGGCTGAGCAATATTCCATTGTGTATATGTACCCCATTTTCTTTATCCATTTATCTGTTGAAGGGCATCTAGGTTGGTTCCATAGTTTAGCTATTGCGAATTGAGCTGCTATAAACATTGATGTGGCTGTGTCACTGTAGTATGCTGATTTTAAGTCCTTTGGGTATAAACCAAGGAGTGGGATATGTAATATAGTTTTATAATATAGTTTGGGTGTGAAGGTTATGGCTTTATTGTGGAGCTCCCCAGGGTGACTCCGATGTGAAATATTTTGGTAAGTGTAGGAATTAGGCCTGGATGCTGGATTCCTCCTGTGGGTGTTTTGGTGCATATTCATGAGAGGAGAGTTCCAGTGAGGTGGCTGGAAGTAAACGCATGGAGTGGCAAGAAAGTGGGACTCCAATAAGCAGACACTGCTCTTGCCACTCCTGGGGGGCTGGGGGGGCTGATGTCCTTTAGGCAGAATTAGGGACTAGAAGAGGTGCGCACTCATGTACCATGACTCCTTTCTCCCTGCCATTGTGGACTGTCACCTTAAATGTGATTGGCTGGGAACAATTTCTCAGAGTCCGAAACTGAGTCAGTACAGTTATCGAGACTCATGAACTGATGGCATAGATGAGTCTGGATGCGGGGGCGGAAAAATGATGATGTCATTCAGCTCGGGCTGCCATGACACAGTACCATTGGCAAGGTGGTAGAACCTTACCATCTCGCGCTCCCCATGAGGCCTCCTCTCCGGCTTCTCCCTGTGATGCCCATGATCTTCCTCTGTGCATGTCATCCCTGAGATCTCTGCATCACAGTTTCCTCTTCTTATGAGAAGGACCCCAGGCAGATTGGATTGGGGCCCACCTCGAGGACCTCATTTTAACTCAATTACTTCTTGAAAGGCCAGATTTCCAAAGCCAGTCCATTTCTGAGACACCTGGGCTTTAGGGCTCAACCTGTGGATTTGGGGAGGTGACCAGTTGAGCCCACACCACAGACCCTCAGCCCTGTGGAGCAGGGGAGCAGTGATTGGCTGCCAGAGGCGAGCTGCAACACACCAGACAGAGCTCTAGCCAGAGGTGCCTCCCAGCTCCCCAAGGTCTACACACCTCCAATCTGGGGCTTTGGATCTAAGTCAAGCCTGTTTGGGGGAATGTGGCAGAACAGGAGTCTGAGGAATCCGCAAATATCATAGCAAGGCAGAAAGTTTCCACCTTGGGACCATCAGACCAAGGTGAGCAAATAAAAATCCCTTCTAAGATAGCACCAGCCACAGAGGGCCCCATTCAGTAATCTCTGACAGATATGCACAGAGGAAAGTGTCTACTTCTCGTTGTGCAGAGGCAAACTGAGGTGACATGTTTAACCAGTGATATACGCTTAAGCTGGTTGTATAGGAATATGTTGTATTCACCTTCCTTCTATATGGTCCTCATCTGTGTAAAAGCAATTAAGCAATGAGTAATTATTGCATTCATTTACTGAGTACTTGAACTATGCTACAGGCACTTACATACCACTCATTCCCTCCCCCAATCTATACAACTCTTTGAGAAGGATTTTAATTGACTTCCAGGACCTAAAGGCAAATCGAAAGCAGACCTGAACTCCAGGCTTTGGATCTAGCCTGACCCACTCCATGGCCTGTGCACAGAACTCTGTAGAAAAGCCTGAAAAACAGGACCTAGGGGCTGGAATCTCTGCCCATAGTCAGTCTGGCTGGCCTTGCGTCTGGTGGCTCCCTTCTACTAGGAAGGGACCTGGTGAAGATGGATTGCAAGGAAGGCCGTAAAGTCCCTGGGCTCACTGGCCAGGATGGCATTTCAAGTGGTTCTCTGCCTGAAGACCGTGTTGGAGCAGCGGTGGTGGGAGGGGGTGAATTGGTGCCTCTTCTCTGGTTCTACATTCAGTTTTCTTGGTCAGAGAAATTGGATTACTCAAGAGATTGGGAAAGGGAACACTGATAATTAAGTTCAAGGAGATGGATTGCTTTCGGATGTCCAATCTTCTCTGTGCCAAGCAATTGATTACATTCCGCCTGCCTGGCAGTGATGGATGGCCAAGGAACTGGGAATTTCAGTCCTCTTCCCAAAGGATGGCTTTACTTACTTCTAAACAAAACCAGGAATGATCACTAATTATTAACCTCTTCCTCTGGAGTCTTTGCCATGAGGTCAACTTTTGGTGGGTTTCTAGAGCCCCAAAAGTCAGAGTAGGGAAAGCTAAGCATCAGTCTCCATGAGAGGAGAGCTCAGTCCTTAGATCTGTTGATGTCCAGTTCAGAGAATCTCATAAACATGGGATGGAGGCTGGTCTCTGGCCTCCAGCAGAGGATGCTACTCATATGTTCTTAAAAATGGGGACAATCAAATAAATGCATTTGGTAATTAGATTGACCACTCTTTGGAGAGCCAGGGAGTTGTATTGTCTTGATGATTTCTAATTCACCATTAAAAAAAAATTTTTTTTAAGTAGCAGAATACATTTAAATTCACAGTACACATACAGAGCACAATTTTTCATTTCTCTGGTTATACACAAGGTAGAGTCATACCATTTGTGTCCTCATACATGTAGGGTGGTGATGTCCATCTCATTCCATCTTTCCTCCCTCCCCTTTGCCCTATTCAAAGTTCCTCCATACTCCCCACCCCCAACCCCACTATAGGTCAGCATCCACTAATCAGAGAAAACATTTGGCCTTTGGTTTTTTGGGATTGGCTTACTTCACTTAGCATGATATTCCCCAACTCCATCCATTTACCTGCAAATGCCAAGATTTTATTCTCTTTTCATGCTGTGTAATATTCCATTGTGTATAACTCACACGTTTAATAGCCAAAATCAGTTGACATGTTTAAGAACTTTCTTTAGCAGGTTGGAAAGACTGTGGCTCTGTCAACAGGGAGTCTGGCCTCACCCCCACTCTGGTGATCTGTTCATCCCAGTCCATAGCAGGTACCGGACAGACCGTACCAATGGGTAAGAAGGGAGACCACAAGTAAGTCACCCATTTTTCTGCTTCTGTTTTCTCATGTCAGATTTGGACACAGCTCAGCCTCTCAGGAATGTGGTGAGGTTTGTGGGGGAGAAGAGATCTGACATCAGCAAACACTGTGCAGCACTTCCAAAGGGGCCGTCACTGTGGTGAGAGCTCACACATCTCTCCTTTCCTCCAAACAACGATGTTCTCAAACTACAGCAAAACTCCGTGGTGTGTCCACCATCTTTAATTCTTCTCTTTGCAGTCTTGTCTGAGCCCATTTCAATCAGGCTTCGATCCTGTCCCTCACCAACATGGTTCATGGGTCTTCAGTGACCTCCACACCACTAAGTCTGTTTGCCCATCTGTGCTTGTCTGACTGGACTCTGTCTTTAGCATTTGTCCATACAGCTAGTTGCCGCTACCACAATCCCATATTCTCTCCACATCCCATTCTAAGACCCCTCCCCAGGTTTTCAGTATTCCTCCTGGGGAGGACATTTCTGCAGATAATGGGGCTCTTCCCTAGCTTGTGGGGGGACTCGATCTTCATCCCAGCTCACCTCCCCTTGGACTGCACTATGGATAGCAGCTTATCTCCCCTTCCCACACATCAAAGTTTTATAAAGATATAAAGTCACATGCTTAGTATCTAACTCAGCTCCCTAGTTTAACAAGGGAGAAGCAGAGAAACCAGGGCCCCGAGGTCACAAAACTATGTAATGGAAGGCCCTAGGTGGGTCCTGGGTCTCTTGCTTCCTGGCTCAGGGCTCTAGAAAGCAACATTTCCTACGAGAAAAATGAACCAGACTCTAATAATCTGTAAGTCAAGGTTGTGAAACAGCCTCCAAATTTTCACTCCTTCTGGAATTCCAAATGAGGTTTGAAAAGTGTCTGGAGTTTCACATTTTCCATGACTAGTGAAAAAGTTAACATTTTTGATGGGTCTTATTGTCCTCACTCTTAAGCTATGGCTCTCAGTGGCCCTATTGTTCTTTTTGGTGAGGAGAGGTCACTCCAGAGAATATTGTCCAAGGCCAACAGAGCGTTAGAATACTGTCAGTCAAATGTGGGGCAGGGTGCACTAATTTTGAGTTTTCTTCATAGATATTGTTTGACCTGCTTCCAAATATATTATACCCTATGCTGAGCATTTATTATGTTCCCAGTGTCATCTAGTGATATTTTTACACACGGTATTCAACAGCCACAGACCCTATGCAGTAATAATATGAAATGTTATTTATTGATCACTTCCTATGTGCATGAACTCAATATTCATTATTGCAAAGCCCCTGCTTCCTCACGGTTCCCACCAGGCCTCAAACCCAATCAACACAATATGCCCTCTCCATCACTGGTCCTTACATCAAATAGGATCACTGTCCTCATTTCACATGATTAAACAAAGGCATGGAGAGATTCGATGACTTGCCCAAGAACACACATAGTGAAAGTGACCCTGGAGCTGCCCAGCCTGTTCACTGCCAACCCTACTAACTACTGTGACCTCAGTCAGTTCTTCCACTGAGGTCAAACTGGTAGCAAGCACACAGGTGTCCAAAGTTTTGTAGCCAACTGTATGTAAGCACATCTCAATCAGAGTGTCCCGGACAGCACCAAGCACTAACGAGGAGGGACCATCACCTTCAGAGTGCTGACCCAGGCCAATGGGGACATGGGGACTTCCCTGGACTCAGCTCTATTTCACTGTCCCCAGGAACTCCTTCCCGTCCTGATGGTGGGAAAGCATCTCTGTGAATGTAGGAGTCCTTTTGAAAGCTCCACAAGAGACCAAAAAGCTCTGAAGGTTTATAAAGCAAACAGACAGGAAGAGAAACAGGAAAGGGTCTTTACCAGAGGAGAAATGGGATTAACAAGAGCCACCAACCAAAGGCCCTAGGAACAAAGCTGGCTTTTAATTTTTGTTTTCTATTGTTCTGTTTTACCAGACAATTCTTTTGAGTCAGTGCTTGGCTATAAATACAGGTTAATTTCCAATTCCTCCCCCAAGCACTGGACAGATTTTGCCCACACCTTCTGTGTGTCGGAGAGGAAGGACATGTACTGCGTATGCACTGTGTGAAATCATCAGCTGGGGGTGTTGGACTCATCTGCTTTAATGGTTTTGTGGAATCCACTGAGGTCCACTGAGCTTTCCCCAAACCTCCGCTGGCCCTCAGATCTCCTGCTGGGGACACCCATTGGCTGAAGCAAACTGAAAACCAGAGGAACCTCCATGACATGAGTTTAGAGGGCAGCTTCCCTGGGCACCAAGGGGTGGCAGAGGTGGGGAGAGCACCTGGAGGGGCAGATGGAGATGCCCACAGAGCCCAGATTGGGCTTTAAGGGTATGATCTGGGGGACCTGATGAGGACCTTAACCTGGCTTTGAACTTGGCTCATGGAACCTGCAGATGGAGACTGGGGATTGTTGGCTAGCCCAGGTCCAATCATGGAGCGTCCTTAGAATCTTGATCTTTCCAAGGCTGGAAATCTCCACTTTCTGGTGGGAGGCTGCTAACGAGGAGCAAGAAGACCTGGGGCCCAGTGCAGTGTCTGCTATGTGGAGCATGTCTATGGGCAGGTCCCCTTTCTGGGCCCGATTCCTCATTCATGAAGTTAGTGGGTTAACCTGATCCAGCAACTTCAGCCCCCCTAGTGCACCAGAATACCCTAAGAGTTTTAGAACCACCTTCCTGCCTGACTCACCCGCACAGCTTCCATTCCACTTGGCCTGGAGTGGCCCTGAGCCTGAGCCCTGCTGTTTTACAACACACCCAGGTGATGCTCAGGTTCAGCTGGGTTTGAGAAATCCTGGGCTAGATCACCACCTCCAGTTCTGGAATCCTCTTGCAAGTGTCCAGGGTTTATCAATTCAAAACCTTACTTCTGTATGGAAATAGCACAGGAGATCAGCATTTTATTGAGAATGTGATGGCACATTTGTGATAATTATTTATTCCTCACAATGTTCTCTGGGTTGCCATAGTTACCACACCCATTTTCACAGTTAAAGTAATTGAGGTCGGAAAGTTTTGAGATTCCTTCAGCAATATTTGCCGAGCACCTGCTGTGTGTCCTACACTATTGTGGGTACTAGGGACACATGAGGAACAAAACAGACTGAGCCCCTGCTCTCATGGAGCCCATGTTCTAGCCTAGGAGATAGATAACCAGGGCCACTTAAGTCCCTATGCTTTTAATACCTGGTCATTACTCCTAGAATGCCCTTTGGCTCTCATAATGTCCCAATTTAGGTGATAAAGTTATATTTTTATTCCATAGATAAACAAAATAGATGGTGGCAAAGACAATCAATAAAACAATGACAACATTGTCTTCTGAAAAATGCCATGATTCATAGACACATATTTTTCAAAGTTTTAAGCATCAGAATACTATCATTGACTTATGTGGAGTGGCTGCTTAGTTTGGACAAAAAATACCTCTCTGAGGAGGTGACATATAAGTCAAGAAGTAAATGACAAGGAAGTTCCTGGCCACACAAAGACCTCAAGGGTGGTGTTCCAGGCAACGGGAATAATGATGTAAAGGTCTCAGGCAGGAAAAAGCCAGTCCTGTCTCAGAGAGGAAAGATAGTCACTATGGCCAATGCCCAGCGAGAGCCTGGAAGGTGAAAGGAGATCAAGTCTAAAAGTGGATGGGGCAGATCTTGGAGGACTTTGTTGGCCATGAAGGTTTGGATTTTAACCTCAGCACGATGGGAAACCTTCAGAAGAGTTTAAGCCGAGGAGAGCCATGATCGAATTCAGTAGCCCTCGACAGGAGTGATTTTTCTCCCTGCATCCCCCAGGCAACATTTAGCCATGGTTGGAGAATATTTTAAGGTGCTGTTGAAATCTAGTGGGTGGAGTCCAATGTTCAATGTGCCCAACATCCCATATTGAACAGGCTCCTCCAATACTTATTCAGTCCAAAATGTCTTCAAAAGATTATTCCACATTTTTAGTGTGGATGTAAAATGGTGCAGCTGCTTTGAAAAACAGAATAAAGTTCTCAAAAAATTTAGAAAGATTTTCATATGATCCAGCAATAGCACTTCTGGGTATACATAATAATTGAAAACAAGTTCTCAAATATTTGCACATCCATGTTCATAGCAGCATTATTCACAATAGTCTAGAGGTGAAAGCAGCCGGAATGTCAATCAACAGATCAAAGAATAAACTATATACCCGTATGATGGAATATTATTCAGCCTTAAGTTGGACGGGAATTTTAACACATGCTCCAACATGGATGAAGCTGTGTATATGTTGGTTGAACTGCCAGTCACAAAAGGACATACAGTGTGACTTCACATACATGAAAGTAGCTAGAGTAGTCAACTTCATAGGAAAAGACAAAAGAACAGTGGTCACCAGAAGAGGGAGGAAGGAGGAAATGGGGAGTTTAGTGGGTACAGAGTTTCAATTTTGCAAGAAAACTTTTGGAGACAGGTTGTACAATAATATGGAAACATTTTATGCTGCTGACCTATACACTTAAAAATGGTTAGATGGTAAATGCAATGCTATGCACATTTTATCACAATTAAAGAAAGAAAGATCCTCTGGCTTTCAGGTAGATGATGGACTGTTGGATGGCATGAACTCAACAGGGACTCAATGGGAAGTCCCTGTTGAGTTCCATGGACTCAATGGGAAGCAGGGACTCTGGTTAACAGGTTGTCGTGGTCACTGGAGCTCAAAGTGATGATGGTTTGGGTGTGGTGGGTAACCAGGACATTAGAGAAGCAGATAGATTTAGGATATCTTTCCGTGAAGAGCCAAAAGGACCAGCTGGTGGTTTGGATGTGGGGATTAGGTGATACACCCAAGGTCACCAAGCTGATAAATGGCAAAGTTGGGACCTGAACACATGGCTGACTCCAAACCTCACACACTCACTTCCTCTCCAAATATCCACACCTTCCAATATCATCTTTATGGACTAGAAATGCCACTTGGGATCGCACATGTTTCCGTTTGGGTCCATTTCATGCTACTGAACAAATGGTAATCATTTCACAATATTGACCTCTAAAAATACCATTGCTTTTCACAGCTTTCAAATTTAAAGCGCTGTTTTTATTTCTAGTTATTACACACTGAGCTGGTCTTCCTGCCAGCAGCCCACTGTGACAGAGCATCATTGGGCAATTGTGCTTTTGTGTGGCTTTGTGACACCGCAGTAATTTGGGTTTTGTGTACAGCCAGAGGATTAGGACCAACACTTTAGTCAAGCAGCCTCTGAAACTCCTCTGAGACTGCAGAAATCCCTGCCCGCACCTGCAGGCACAGCAGCAGGGGACGGCCTCCTGGAATCTTTTGTTTTCACCTCTGTTCATTAATGTTTAGGTTGCCAGGAAACCAAACAACAGAGAAAGAGCTTTCAGAGGTCACCTGACACCCAGCTTGTGTTAATGGCCACCACCTGCAGTCACGCTGCAGCACTGCCAAGGTCTTCCAGAAAGATCAAGGGTGCTCAGCTTGCGTCCTGTGGCCAGTTTGTTCTCTTTTTCCTGGGCTTTTCCTTACCTGGAAAGCTTCTCAGGGAATTGGCCAAATTGTTAGCTCTGAGATGCTGGTGAATCCTTGGTCCTCTGTCCTCAGCCACCCTGAAAGGTGTGACTGGATCTGAACACAGCAGAAACCTCATGCGGTCGCTGGAGCACACACCTGCCTAGCCTTCAGAGGTGTCAGCAAGCTTGTGTGGTGGGGTGGCGCTGAGCAGGGAAACCCCCTCCTCTTTTCTTCATGGCCATTTTTGCAAAATTGATGCTGTTGCTATAAGCAGGTGTTTTCAAACTTTTCTCTGCCCCGCAGCATTAGCATCACTGGGAACTCCTTAGGATGGCAACAGCCCAGATGTCCTGAATGAGACGCTCTGGACTAGGGGCCCCTAGGTGATTCTGATGTGCACTCACAGGGCCCCTGGTCTCTGGATTGCAGCCTTTGTTAACTGCCTGGCTTCTGGCAGCTTAGTTCTCTTACAGGAACTGTTCTGAGCCTTACATGATGAGACAACATGCCCCAGACACCTCCGGGATGCTCCATCCATCCTCTTCCAATAAAACCCACTTTTTCATGGCTTATGATTTGGTAGCAAATCGTCATAGCTAAAGCATGTGTTCAAAAAGAAACTGCTTCTGTTAAAATACAAGATTGCTCTTTTAGTGTGACCTTTCTTATCTCAACATAAAATCTGAATCACAGTGCTTATATTATGATTCAGAATCTTGCTTCTCAGAAAAAAGGAAGCCGAGGTCACAGGCACATCCTTCCTGTTGCTTAGGGTGTCCAAATGAATTCTGCCTGTGTTGATTTAGCATACACAAGGGCAGAACAACAGAAGTGCCCTCCTCTGCCCCTCCCCCATTGCCAAAAGCCTTCACCCAGAGCCAGATGTCTCTCCCAGCAGAATGGCATATGTTCCGAAGATGTCTGGTACCCAAGGCACCTTCTTAGGGGCAGCTGTTCCTGCTTCACCACCCAGAGACACTGCCCTTTGCCCTTGGGGGCAGTCCTTAAAGGCCAATTTTCAGGGGCGGAGGCAAGGTTTTTTAACTGTTTTGGTGACACAGCCCAAACCCTAAGGTGAAAGTTTTTGGTGAGAGGCAAGGAAAGAGAAGTTATAGCTGCCTCCTCCCAGACTATCGGGCACTCTTTTCTCTTCATCTCGACTCTGGGTGGGATACTGAGGTCCCAGAAATAATGCCCTCTGGAACTGTGGAGGTGAGTGGGTGGGATAGGCAAACACAATGACTGCCAGCTGCATTGATGGCTAGCGGTCGGCAAGATGGAAGGAGGCTGGTCTTTAGAGTGAAGATGGAGGAAAGTTCTAGCCCTGTCAATCAGGAACCCAGGGTTGTTACCTAACCTCCTGTCCTTCAGTCTCCTATATGTGGAAGGGACATAAGAGCCTCCACCTACCAGATGTGGTGGTGCACGCCTGTAATCCCACCTACTCAGGAGGCTGAGGCAGGAGGATTGCAAGTTTGAGGCTAGCCTCTACAACCTAGCAAGACCCTGTCTCAGAAATAAACTAAAGAAATACAAAGGACTGGGGACATAGCTAAATGGTAAAAGCACCCTTAGTTTCAATCTCTAGACCCCAGCACCAGAAAAAAACAAAACAAAACACCAAAAATCATGTTTACACATGTACACACACACATACACACAAACTACCTTTCATGATTACTTCCACATTTAATGATATACAACAAATATTTTAAAATGCTATTACATCTTAATGAAAACATTGCCTGATTGACTCTTTCCTCAATGTCTATTAAACACAGAACAGGTCCTATGGGCCCTGGTGCTTGAGATTCACATTCATCTATTTAAAGAGCCAACCAAAGTTCATTGAGCTCCTGCTCCATTCTGGGTCTTCTACTAGGTCCAAGTGCCAGGAGGGCTCAGAACAGGAGAGTCCCCATGGCAGACACACGCACACTTGCACCTAAAGCTGGCCAAGGCCGTCAGGAGGGGTGGCAACTGCAGGAGTAGAACTGTAGAGGGATGAGGCCCCTTAGGCCAACCTCCTGGAGGTCACTGAAAGACCTCTTCATCTGGGCCACCCCCCACCACTCAGTCCCCCCAAAAGAGGGGGAAGGAGACATGGGGCTGCAGCCCGTTGACAGCAGGCAAACCTGCAGAGTGGATGTGAACCTGCAAGTTGAGATTTGGAGGGCACCAAGCTGTCTGCCTTCACCACAGGACTACAGTGCAGGAAGGAAGTTCCTCGCCGGCTTCTCCTTTAAACAATCATTAAGTCCTGTCTTCTGCTGAGGTTCTGACACAGGCTTCCGCTAATCCATATGATGAGTCATGTCCAAGAGGGATGGATCAAGTAGAAAACAAATATACCGAGTAACAAGAGGGAAGAAACACCAGATGTTTCACCGTAACTGAAGATGTCCCTCTTGTGTCCCCTTGGGTGACTTTTCCTTGATTTTCACAGGGCTCCCATGAGATTGGCAGGGGCTCATTATCTCACTTCACAGGGGCAGAACAAAGCAGCCACGGTAGCTGGACATGGATGACGGAACTGGAGATAAGCTCCTGGGAAGCCAAAGCCTGGCTTTTGGGGGCCTCTCTAGTTCTCTCTGCTTCAGAAACTTCCCCTGGGAAAGGCTGGCAGTTGTGGTGCTACTTGTGTTTTTGGTCACAGTTCTCTGGTTACCACACAGACCTGTCCAAGGCTGAACTGTCTGGCTGTCTCAGTTCCGCTTTCAGAAAAGAAGAAAAGGAGTAGGCCCAGCTCGGGCCAGTTTCAAGGAGAAGGAAACGGCTCCAGGGTAGAATGCTGGGGTGGCCACAGAGGCTGCACAGAAGAAAGGTGAGACTGGAGGGGCTTTCAAGGGGTGGCCTTGTTTCCTAGGATTGAGCCCTTCTGCTACCCTTCTCAGCTGGCACTGTGTGAGCGAGGGTGTGTGCAGGGCTCCTGCTGCCGTTGCTGAGGGATTCGGTCTCCTCATGGCCAACCCTGGGATTCCAGGTCAATGGGAACTCACAGGGGTGCTGGCTTATTCATGCCCTTGCTTTGAATCGATAGGAGGGGCTCTCCCTGAGCTTGTGGGAGGAGGAGAAACAGGACCTGGTCCCAGACAGGCCTCCCTGTCCCCTGGAGTGATGAATCCCCTGGAAGTGGGTGAAGTCACTCTGCTCTTCTGAAGGACTCACCAGAGTGGCAACACCTTGTTTCTCAGTGTTGCAGATGATTCCTGAACCAGGGAATCAGAAGGCCTGGGGTTGAGTCTCTACTCTCACCAATTGCCCACCTAAATCTGGGAAAACACCTATAACCTGCCCTTCAGTGTCCTTACTCTAAAATGGTCACCAGAGTCCCATCCATCTGGTTGTGAGAATCCAGGAGGACACTGGAGGACAAGCCAGGACACTGCAAATCCAAGCTCTTTTGTTTTTGTTTTTGTTTTTGGTACTGGGGATTGAACTCAGGGGCACTCAACCACTGAGCCACATCCCCAGCCCTATTTTGTGTTTTATGTAGAGACAGGGTCTCACTGAGTTGCTTAGTGCCTCGCCATTGCTGAGGCTGGCTTTGAACTCGCGATTCTCCTGTCTCAGCCTCCCTGAGTGCTGGGATTACAAGCGTGAGCCACCACGCCCAGCTAAATCCAAGCTCTTATTGGGCATCATCAGTTTCATTCTGTGAACGAACAGAATAGAAGCTTGGCTTTTTCTCCCCTCCTCTCAGTGATGATACTGGAATCGAAAATCTTTGATTTCAGGGTTGAGACTTGTGTGTCTGAGCATTCGAGCCTATAAGGGCTCTCCTGTGTGACTTGGGTGTGTTCGTCAGCTTTTTGTTGCTGGGGCACAATACCTGAGAAAATCAACATAGAGGAAGAAAGATTTATTTTGGCTCCTGGCTTCGGAAGTTCAGCTCGTATTCGGCTGACACCATGTTTCTGGGCCTGTAATGAGGCAGAAAATCATGGCAGAAGAGCAGGCAGAGAAAATCAGATTGCTTCATGATAGCCACAATGCAGAGAGAGGAAGGAGGGGGCCGGGGACAAGATAACCCCCTCCAGGGCATGCCTCAGTGACCTACTTCCTCCACTAGCTCCCTTCCCTCCACTGCAGTTTCCCCACTTCTCCCAAGTGCTGATCCATCAATGGATGAATCTGTTGATGACGTCAGCGTCCTCATGGTCCAATCGCTTCCCAAGAGCCCCATCTTTGAACATTGCTGGCCTGGAAACCAGGCCTTCAACAAGTGAGCCTTTGGGAAACGTTTCAGATCTAAAACATGACATGGGGCACTATTTTTTGCAGTCACCATTGTGACCTTCCATGTCACCCCCCCCATGCCCATCCCCAACCCCGAGTGCCTGTCCTTGGTTTTAACCCTTCAGTACAGTTGCCTGGTGCTGTGAGGTGACACACACTGGATGAGGAGATCCCTGCTCTGGTAACTCATCTGCTGGGGTTTTCTCAGATGGACACTTGCTAACATTGCCCTCCATCCTTCTTGCAGTGAAAGAGGTCTTAGCCGGGGAATTGTGATTTGGTTGAACTCATACGTGTGACTAATCTCAGAGAAGACAAGTAGTTTCCTTTCCCGTTTTCTAAAAGTGACTCATCTGGATGAAGAAGGAAAAAACCCTCAAGCCTGTAGAAGTTGAAAGAATGCTTACCCCATCTCCCTGGAGGAGCAATGGGGAGAAGGGAGGAGACACCACTCTTCTGCAGGGCTTGATGGGAACCTGGGCAGCTGCTGGGCACTGAGTGTCCCCTAGGCCCCCCAGCCAAGGCTTGTCAAGGCCAAGGGGGAGACAGCCCAGTAGCTGTGACCATCCTAACTGAAGACTGGCAAAGGGAAACTACATACTCTTGTTTATAAAAAGTGGGCACCAATCTGGATGATTCTGGAGATACTTGTGGTTTGACCTTATTTAGGTAAATTATTTGACTTTAAGAGAACAAAAAATTCATATTTTACCAAGGTACTTCTGATCCTTGATCTTTCATTTTATTCCCATGAAGTAGATAAATGAGCCTTGGAGAATTAAAAAAAACCCACAACTTTCTATATTATCTCCTTAATACTGATGATCTAATATAGTACCATTTTTGACAATCCAAACCCTAATTATATAGACATTTACTGAGAAATTGTGTAGATGGGGTCTGACCTTTTTCTGTTTGTGGTAAAATTGGGAAGGGGAAGAGAGAGCTTCATGAACCTAAGAAAAGACAGCACATGGAAAATGTGTTCAATGCCAAGTAAGAGGCAAATATCAAGTGTCACAGGACCCCGAGCAGAATGAACAGAAGATGCAGTTGACCTGTAGAAAGGGGAAACTGAGTCAGAAGGCCGGCCTTGGGGAATGAAAAGCTTTTCGGTTCTGTTGAGTGAGTGGAGGAAGTGATTTCAGGCAAAGGGGTCACATGAGCAAAGGCGGGGAGGCAAAGACATATGGCTTATTCGGGAAGCATCAAGCATCCCAATGAGATACCAGCAGACCCAAGGCTGAGGGTGATCAGAATATTGGCAAGAAGGAGAATTTGAGTCAGATTAAGGGAGACCTTGAAGGTGGAGTAGATATGGACATGCAGCAGGGCCGTTATTGACTAGATGCATATTTAGTACTAATCAAATAACTGTTATCAAGAGGAATTCATTAGAGTGAGACTGGAGGCAGAGAGGCCAGTGAGGGAGATGAGTTGGGTCGGGAGAGTTCCGTGGCGGGGCCAAGCTAGGAAAGCTTCCACACGCGCAGGCCTTTGGAATCACCTTGATTTTCCATGCCTCTGCTACTGTCTCCTCTGGTAGAACGAGTCACGGTGGCATGAAGGGTAGTTGGAGCGATTCCACTTAGAGATGAGGAAGATGAGGCTGAGAGTGACCAGGTGACTCCCCCAAGGTCACCCACGAACTTGACCCTTGTTCACTGTGCTGCCCTCCAAGCTGCAGAACATGGAGGAAGGAATGCTGGAACCCCTGCTGGCCTTGGCCCACCCTTCTGCATCCCTGGCCCGAACCACAACCAGAGCCTCACGTACATGCTGCCGACGTCCCTTCTCCCTTCAGCCCTGGTCTCTCAGAGCCCCACTTGGGAGTCAGGATGAAGTTTTCAGAAAGTTGATCTGACCCTCTAGCTTCTTGCTAAAACCCTTTGGTGGACGGCCATTGCCCCGAGGACAATGGCAGGGCCCTTTGTGCCCTTCCCAAATGTCCCTGATGACCCTGCCTGGCTGGGCCCTGCCCACCTCTTCCCTGGCATCCCTTGCTCCATTGCCCTCTGTCCCCGCACCTACTTTCAGTTCTTGGTCTTCTCCCACCAGACGCTCCCCTGTGCAAATGCTCCCCGTTCCTCTTGGCCTGGTGGGTTCCTGCTCACCCTGCAGACCTCCTTTAGCTTCTCCAGTGTGCCTCCAGCTGGGCCCTCCAGTAAGACCACATCCTTATCCCAGGTTCTGGGAGAGACTTGTTTATAAGAGACGCCTTGGCCTCTTTCCCCCAGCAGTTTCGATGGTTGGAATTTTGCAATAATTTTGTATGTGTACATAGTGTCAAATGCTTGTTTTCCCCTATTGGGACTGTAAAGCTTTAAAATAAACTTTCAGTACCTCCAACACTGACTGACACAGATACGCATGTACTATTATTGAATAAATAAACAAATAAGGGAAGAGACTTTATTTGCTGTCCCCCTCCCACTCTTGGTGCTGGGTCACCGCAGGGGACCAGCTTAAAAAACAGAGAGAACATAACAGTAAAGGAAGGAGAGAAAGAGAGAAGAAAAGAAAAAGTAATCAAAGTAGCAAGGATAGGAGGAGAGGAGAGGAAGGGAGAGGGGAGAGGAAGGGATGGCAAGGGGAAGGTGGCGGGGGGAGAAGAACATCTCCAGGCTAGGAGGCCTGTTGGCTGAAGGGCTGTGGAAAATGGAATATTGGCTTTTGCCAAGGTATAGGGTTAGAGTGATCAACTCATCCTTGTTTGCCTGGGCTTCTTGGTTTTGAACTGGACATCCTGCACTCCTACAAAGCCCTAGGAACGTCCCTCGAGACAGGACAGTTACCTGTCTTTAAGAAGGAGGAAAAACATGAAGAATGGACAAATGCGGAGCCGGAGAGAAGAGGACTGGGGGAAATTCTTATGTATTGATGTCTCTGGGTCTTGGAGAAGCAGACTGGGCCAAAGAATCCTGTTTCTCTTGCCCTCTTCCCAGCAGCCATGGACCCTCTAGTAGGACAGGCTGGCACCGATGACCCTGAGTTCTGACCCTGTACCAGGCAGTTGTGAGTGACTCCCAGGGCCTGTTACACGGGTGTTAACAGTTTCATGCAGCACAGGGAGGGAAGGAAACTCCACCTGCTTTTGGTACCTCATCCAACCAGAGAGGCAGTGGCCTGAGAGTGTGACTACTCCCCAGTACCTGAGGCCAATTATCTAACCCCATTTGAGCCTCAGATTTCTTATTTCTAAAAGTATTTTTATAATAGTTGTTGTGTTCGTTTAATTGCTCCATACATGTAAAGTGCTTAGAAGCACTTGGTGCATAATAAATGCTCAGTAAGTGACAGCTGTGCTGCTAACACTATAGGGCTACTGCTGCTGTTGCCCTACCACTCTAGGAGCAGTAGGACTGCTGCTACTGCTGCTTCCATGGCTCCCGCCACCATGGTGACCACCACATTATTACCACTGCTCCTTCTGTTCTGATCACAAGTGCTGCTGCCGCCACTGCCACTCCTGTAACTACCACTAGCACTGTTACTTCACTGCTACAACCACTACAGCTACCTCTAGTATCCCTGCAAGGCCACGGTCAGAAAATCCCCCGCTGTTGTTCCTGCAGGAAATGATGGCAATATCTCGACCCTGACTACTTTTTGTAAAAGTTCCCAGATCTGGAATCAGAACCTGAGTCTCTGGGGCCCAATGTACCTTTGAGGGGTTCCAGGCAGGTCTGAGCCCTGGTCTGGCGCCATTTGCAGGTTGAATGTCATGGAATCGACCCACAGGTGCAGATCAGCCTTGGCATTTCACCTTATTATGGTCCCTGGGCCCTGGAGAACCTGTATCCCTAGGAACCAGGGAAAGAAATGACAGAGATGCGACCAGAAATGGGTCCCTTGCTACTTGCTTGGGAAATCTGGAAGTGGGCTATTTCATCAAGGGACGGGGGAGGAGTACATCAGGAGCTGCATGTTCTCTTCACTAAGAAGCATCCTGATTTTATAGCACCC
>PVHX01011225.1:0-65393 GCA_004024805.1 Geosciurus inauris
AAAAAAAAAAAAAAACAAAAAAAAAGAAATATGGAGGCACCAGGAGCAGTGGCACACTCCTGTAATCCCAGTGGCTTGGGAGGCTGAGGCAGGAGGATCTCGAGTTCAAAGCCAGCCTCAGCAACTTAGCAAGGCCCTTAGCAACTCATCGAGGTCCTGTCTCTAAATAAAATACAAAAAGGGGCTGGGGATGTAGCTCAGTGGTTGAATGCCCCTGAGTTCAATACCAGGTACCACAAAAAGAAAAAAAAAAGAGAAAAGAAATATGGAGGCAAAAATCCAGAAGCAGCAGGTTTTAGCAAGGGAGGTAATTGCCTCTGTGGAGAAAACAAAACCAAGATGGAAAAGGATAGGCAAGTAGGGAGTCTGCTGGTTCTCAAGGGAAACCTTAAAAAAATCAACTCGTTAAATTTCACACATGTAGAACTTTGATAAAACCAAAAATCTATTAATAAATGTAGTGACTTATTAATTAATAAATACTAGTAACAAAGTGTTTTTAATGAACAAGACAAGCATACCTGTCATAGTCATTCCTATGTGACAAACACAGACAGCAGATCAGGAGCACTGCTCTGATCAGCCTCGGCTTCTGGTGACATTTCTCTCTGTCTGTCCTGCAGATTCCCAGCCTAGAGGCATTGCTACTGATATGGCCCCTCCCAGGGGCTGGAGATCGACCACCTCTGTTCTTCCCAAATGTGGAGTCAGGGTGTGCACACACATGTGACCACCATCAGGGTAAAGGCAGCTCAAACCACAATCATGAATAATCATCACTACAAAGGTTTGAAACCATGAAAGCCTCCATGATAGCACCTTCCATTCAAACCACCTCCGTGGCCACCCAATGTACTTCCTGAGGAAAAATCTACTAAACCAATAGACTTAATAATCAAACCCAATCAGAGCATCTAATTTTAAAATTAATTAATTAATTAAAAAACTACATTTACTTTTATGATGATCCCACTGATGGCTTTTGGAAAATAGTTGCTATTTAATAAATGCTAGGGAGAGAAAAACTAAAAACCATGAATGCTTAATACATTATTCAAACTGCCCCATCCTTGTTTTAATCTTTTCTAAGCCATTCATTTAGTTCCATGCCTTTGAAGCCCAAGTTTTCTTCACTGTCACTCAAAGACAGAAGACTCCTTATATTATGTTAGAAGCAAATCAGCTCCCAGATAGTATGTACTCGGAAGGAAGGAAGGAAGGAAGGAAGGAAGGAAGGAAGGAAGGAAGGAAGGAAGGAAAGGGAAAGGAATAAGTCCCAAGTTAAATTACCATCTGATATACATGATCACACTGTGCCCTCAAGCTCCAATGCCGTGATACAAACACTAAAATTTACGCCAATGACAGCGTATCAGCTGGGGAGAGGCAAGGAGGAGTGCCTAGGCATGCAGGCAAATACTGCCATATTTAGATGATCTTTTTTAAAAAAATATACTTTATTTTTAGAGCAGTTTTAGATTCACAAAATTGAGTGAAAGGGGAAAAAAAAAATCAGAAAGCACAGAGTTCCCATTTCCTACCCACACACGCACAGCCTCCCTGCTGTCGACCCTGCACAGAGGGGTCCATTCGTGGCAATTGACGAAGCTATGTTGACACACCACTGTCACCCAAATCGCGTGACAAAGATTCACTCTTGGTGTTACAGTCTATGGGTTTTAACAAATGCATGATAATGTGTTGTGTATTCACTCTTAGGGTATCACATAGAATATTTTCACTGCTTTGAAAATGCCCTCTGCTCTCCTTATTCATCCCCTTCCTGACTCACCTCGGGCACTAAAATTGAATTTTTACTTCATAGTTTTGCCTTCCTAGTGTCTTGTGTTGAAATCATACAGTATGTAGCCTTTTCAGGTTGGCTTCTTTAACTTGGTAATATGCATTTAAGATTCTTCCATGACCTTTCCTGGCTTAGTGGGACCTTGAGTTTTAAAAGAAGCTCTTCTATTTATAGTAGATATGTATAGACGTCTGCACCTCAAAACTTTAAAAAAACACAATAAATTTTCACCCATTTCCTAGAATAGTCCTGGTCTTTTCCAGCTCCAAGGTAGTTCAGGGATCTGATAGAACCTATGGCCAGCCATTCCTTAATGTGTTTAGTGTCTACCATCTTCCTTTTCATAGTTATTGTGACTGAGAAACAAATAAGCCCAACACTAAGTGGTGCTCCAAAGATATTTACTATGCTAACAGATTCTGTGGGCCAAGAATTGGACATGGTATGGCAGGGTGCTTTGTCTCTGCACAGTGCCTGAGGCCTCAGTGGAAGACTTGAAAGCTGGAGAGTAGAATCACCTGAAGGTTCACCCACTCATCTATCTGAATAGTGGCTGAAGCTGGCTATCAACTGGGCATATCTTGCTCTCCCATGCATTGTTCTATTTTCCATTGCTGTGACCAAATACCCAAGACTGGGCAATATATAAAGTAAAAAGGTTTAATTAGCTCATAGTTTTGGAGACTGAAAGTCCAAAATAGGGTAGTCTTATTTGTTTGGCTTCTGAGGAGTGCCTCATGGCAGGTGACATCATATCAGAGTGTACATGACAGGGATCACATGGTGAGACAGTAAGGCAGAGAGTAGGGAGAGGGCAAGGTCACTCTTTTATAACAACTCACTCTCAAGGGAACCATGAAAAGTATCTCAATTCTCTCCCAGGGCAACACCTCCAATGACTTAATCACCTCCCACTAGGCCCTACCCCCTTTTTAAAAAAATTTTTTTAGTTGTAGATAGACACAATACCTTTATTTTATTTATTAATCTTTATGTGGTGCTAAGGATTGAATCTAGGGCCTCACACATGCTAGGCAAGTGCTCTACCACTGAGCCACGACCCCAGCCTCTAGGCCCTACCTCTTAAAGATTTTGCCGTCTAAACACCACCATCCTGACAGCCAACTCACCAACATATGAACCTCTCGGGGACAAACCACACCTAAAGCATAGGAGGCTGGTTTAGGCTTCCTCACCACCGGTGACCATCCCAAGGGAGAGCTGCAAGTGGGAGCCTCCTGTAAAACTGGAAGTACTTTCTATTTTTAAAAAATGCAATGGCCTCTGTAGAGCAGGTGACTGCCCGTTCCTGGAGATTCATGGTGAAAAGCCAGAGCTTCTGATCTCAAGAGGAGAGAAAGGATAATGAAGGCTGTGGTAACAGGCACGACAACCAACCATGTTAAGTTCTAGGGCAATGAAGGAACGTGGAGCCTCGGGAAACCTGGGAAAAGCAGTATAATCCAACTTGGGAGCTCAGGAAGATTTCAGGGGAAAATTGTTACAGAATCATGGAAAATCTCCCCTGCAATTATGAGAAGATGGGTGTAGATCTGCGGGATCTCACTTTAACACAGGTCACGTGTGTACTCACCACCCATGGGGGTATCACAGTCTTCAGCCTTTTTCACAACCCCATGGAGCAGCTGGGAATCTTCCCCACCCACTACAGGGTGGCCATCCAGGCGGGGCAAGTATAGCCAGTAGCCCCTGTAAAGATTAGACGACCAGGAGGAGATGAATTAAAGCCACTCGGCAAGGCTTTATCGGAATATAAGCTCTCCAGCGGAATCTACCCAACCACCAGAGCGGGTCAGGTGGAATTGCGCTGGGGCTTCCGTGCACAGAGAATTAGAAAGGGCCCGGTCAGGAAGGGGAGGGCTTGGGGGCAGGAAGAGAAGGCCAGAGTCCTTCCTGGATAGGTCAAGAAAACCCGCTGATTGACAGGAGGTGTGTCTACTGGTGGCCACAGCGTCTGACTTGCTGCTGCTCCGCAGCTGCTAACCGGTTCCCCTAATTGGACATCTTAGACCCTGACCAGACCTAACAGCCCCTACCTTGGGGGTCACCTGGAGATCTTGAAAGAGGTAGCATGTCCCAGGACTGGCTTGTTGAAATCCAAAGCTCAACCAGGTGGTGTTGAATATGATCTGAGGTCAAAGACCACAGAAGCCAACGTGGACTAAATTGCTCAATTAATGTTTCATCTTCCCTTCCTCCTACCTGTTCCAGATTGAGAGGACTCAGGAGAAAACTGTTTGGAAGTAACTGCTCTAGTTTGCACCTTCGTTTCAAAGAGAGGAAGCTGAGCCAGAGAGATTCAAGTGACTCACCTATTCTAGGCGACCCAAGGCCGAGGCTTGGTGTTGGCTTTTGGTTTTGTATTTAACACTATGCAGAATGCGAGTGTAACATTCCTTTGAAACACATGAGCCACGCTTGATTGATAGTGGGATTGGGGAGGATCATCATCTAGTCAATTTCTCATTCATGAATTAGCATTTGAGATGCGCCTAGAGAAACATGCGCAGGTGTCCCCACTCCTTCCTGCAATGGCCATCCTGCATCACTAAGCAGGAGCCCTTCTCCCAGCTCCAATGCACTTAAATTGACTCATTTCCCTGCAGGCTGAAGGAGGTGACAGAGGCTGAATGAATGATATAGCCTTTTAATTTGTTTTTAATTATCATGGCCCAGTAACCCTTCCAAAGACCCTTCATGGAGAGTAGTTCTATTTTTCCACATATTAACCTCATTCACTAGACTGGAAAAAGAATTCCACATCTCTCAAAACCTCTCTCGTTCATTCTTCTAATTCCTTCTTTTTTTTTTTTTGCACAAAGTAACATGTGTAAAACTAGAGCCAAGTATATTGTGGATTCAAACACAAGCCCACTTGGAGGAGAAACCCGTGGGATTCCTGCGTCTCAGCCTCAGGGGATTGCCCCAGTGGCCTCTGTCTATGAAAGGGAGGAGCTTGAATGGCCCTTTGATTCAGCCCAAATCTGGGGGTGGAGGGTAGGGAAGGGACAAGCCTGTTATTTGACACTCTTGTTGGGCTTGGCCCTGGGCCTTCCTCCCTTTGGGGGCCTCCCTAGAGCCTGCAGACGGTTCTGAGGATGCCCTGACTTGGCAAATGCTGGAATGCATGAAATTCCTTGCTCCTTGGGAAGTGTACCAGCCATCCCAAGGGCTTGGTGAATTCCATTTGCTTGGAGAATGCTCTTCTCTCCACAGAGCTCCTCCACCCAGCACTCACCCACGCACACAGGCAGGCCCCATGGGCTTTGCTAGGGCAATAACCATGTTGTCCCTAGCTGATTTTTAAAGCATTTATGGCTATTGTTTGCAAAAACCCAAGAACACACAAACGAATTATTAGAATCGATGAAAGAATTTGGCAAGAGTAAGAGGGAAAATGCAAAGTCGTGGTTATTGCCCTGGAGGTTGGACAAGTTCAAATCCTGGCTCTACCACTTATAACCTTGAGCAATTTACTTAACCTCTCTAGACATCTCTGGATTTCAGTTCATTCATCTATATATAGTTACAGCATCTCTTCACAGAGTCTTCATGAGATTGAATGTATTCCATACAATTAAAATGCTTAGAAAGTGCCTGGCCCATGGGGAGGGTTGTATAGATATTAGCTATTATGATATCTGATATGGCTTTAAGATCATCAATATGTGAAAGTGGATTATATTCTACACATTATAGTGAACACTTAAAAGTAGTTTTGCTGGGTGTGGTGGTGCCCTCCTGTAATCCCAGGAGCTCGGGAGACTGAGGTGGGAGAATTGCAAGTTTAAAGCCAGCCTCAGCAATTTAGTAGGCTCTAAGCAATTTAGGGAGACGTTGTCACTAAATAAAAAATAGAAAGGACTGGGAATGTGGGTCAGTCATTAAGCACCCCTGGGTGCAATCCCTGATACAAAAAAAAAAAAACCAGAAAAAAAGATGTAGTTCTTAATATCTTTTATAATAGCATAAAGTAAGGTATCCATCCAGGAATAAATCTAATAAATGATGTATATGACCATTAAGAAATAAATTATAAAATTTTATTGAATGTAATTAAAGATAACTCAAATATGGAGAGCTATTTCATGTTCAAGGACAGGAAGGTGTCAGTATCTTGAACCCTTTTCTTCTCTCCATATTAATCTGTAATTTAAATTAATTCAAAACAAAGCATTGGTTGGTATTTGTAGTGTATATGTGGAACTTGATGTGCTGATTCAAAATGAAGACTGAAGAGCCAACCATTTGGAAGTGTGGGGTCAACTCAGAGGTTGAGAGATAGAACAATGAAACAAAATACAGAGTCTGAAGGATACTCCTGAACTTATAGAAACTTGAGGATGACAAAGGTGGCCAAAGCAAGTCACAAAGTCAGACTCAGACTCGCTTGTGTGGAGATGCATATTCCACTGACGGCAAGCAGTCACTGCCAAGCCTTCATGTGAAGGGTAGAGGCAGATGATTATCCTATGAGGAGACCACGTAAAGTTGGGGCCATCCACCTACCTAGGAGAGCCAGAAAATAATGATCACAAGTTCAAGACCAGCCTGAGCAACTTAGCAAGACCCTGTCTCAAGATAAAAAAATGCAAAAGGGCTGGGGATATAGCTTAGTGGTAGAGCCTCCAGTTCAATCCTCAGTAGGGAAGGAGGAAAGGAGGGAGGAAGGAAGGAAGATATATGATACCAAACCACAGATTTTCAGTGTGCATGTGTGGTTTGCCTTGGCTCCATCATTAATCATGACAAGAGCATACCCTCAGCAGCTCTGTTTTCAACTCTGAGATACCTGGAGCAGATTTGAACTAGACCTAAAGTTTGAAGGATAGCCACCCGAACCAATCAGTAGCACTATGAGTTCGAAAATAAATTTTTGTTGCTTTAATTGTGAGAGTTTTTTCTTAACACGATCTTATTCTAACAATAGCTGATTAACATTGGCTTATTAAATTTTTCTTTTGAATGGGAAGTGTTAGGTCTGGTCAGGGTCTAAGATGCCCACTTAGGGGAACCAGTCAACAGCTGAGAAGCGGAGCTGCAAGCCAGATGTGACGTCACTAGTAGACACGCCTCCTGTCAATCAGCGAGTTTTCCTGACCTATCCAGGAAGGACTCTGGCCTTCTCTTCCTGTCCCCAAGCCCTCCCCTTCCTGACCGGGTTTTCTTGAAATTCTCTGTGCACAGAATCTCCAGCACCATTCTTCCGGACACGCTCTGGTGAACGGGAGTTGGTCCGAGGGCGCGCATTCCAATAAAGCCTTACCGAGTGGATTAATTCATCTTCTCCTGGTCGTGTAATCTTTATAGGAAGGACATTAGGGATTCACTGAATCAATAGGAGGATAGAAGGCAGGGAATGCAGCTGAGCGGCATAGCACTTGCCTAGCGTGCACAGGCCCTAGGTTCCACCCCCAGCACTGCAAAAACAAAATACATAAAACAAAATAAATACAAAGATAAAAGATAAATAGGAAGGTAGAAGCTGAGATAGAGGCAGAAACTAGACCATTTCTAGGGGATTGGATTCAGGGACCATGAACAAGTCTAAAAGCAAACCAGCAAGGCCAGGCACCACTGCTAGGATGGGATAGAATTATTTTCTACTTCCATGATCTTGTAGTCAAGATCCAAATAACAGGAAGATAGCATGTACTTGTCCTAGTCGGGACCACCTCTGCCTGCTAACTAGACACTGCAGGATCGTGGTCACTGCGTCCCAGACTGTATCCAGTTGGAAGAAAGAATGCTTCAAAGGAAATAAACGCGTGTGTGTGTGTGTGTGTGTGTGTGTGTGTGTGGTGGGGATTGAACCAGGGCCTCACATGCTAAGCATGTACTCTACCACTGAGCTACAGCCCCAGCCCCTGCACTCTTAAAAAGAGGGGATTGATACTGGGCTTCCAGAAAAAAGAAATGGCCAAGACACATGCTGACCAAGCTACCTTCTGAATCTTCCTTTTCTCCTAGGGAGGGGCTGTAGAAGGGAGTGCCACCTCTGGTACACGTCTCTGGTTGCCTTAGCAGCTAGATTGCTCACAATAAACTTGTACTTGGTTATGAGAGAAGTCTTACTTACCAACCCTCTTACTTACCAGAGCTGCCTTCCTGTATCTGTGGGGCCTAACCCTGCAGTCCATGTGATTTAAGCCAGGCACCGCTTCCCAGGGTCGCCTCAGCCACGAGGTGGCCACCCTTCTCTGTGGGCAGCACAAAAGACAAGAGGAAGAGTCTAGTGAGAGCATAAGGAACATGAAGGGAATAGTGACAGGCAGGTTGGTTGGTGTCAAGTTTTACTTTGAAAGCCAAGATGGCTTTATCTCATGTCAGCAGCTGGGTATAGCTGGGGGTCATTTTGAGTTGGGGAATAACTCAAATAGAGCTGTATTTTAGGAACACTGACCTTCTTAGAGTGTGTGAGTTAGAGAATAGAAGGAGAGACTGGCCATGGGCTCTGTCCTTTTGGTACAGCTCTTTCAAGGTAGAAATGTGAGCATGAAAAACTCTGACGTCATTTTCCTCATTTGCTACTCAACAGTGTCCTGTGCAAGGCCAAGGGAGGCTTGACCCTGAACATTATCAGAGACAGACGAAATCAGTGCCTTTGGAACTGCATGGTAAGCCATCATAAAGCCCTTGGGGTGTGCTTCCACACTGAGGCTCCCCAGCCTGTGAGCTAAGAATCCTCTGGAGAGCCTTGGAGCTGTTGCAAGAGGCCCTCATCTATCTGTACCCCAACCATGGTCGAGGCTGGCTGGATGACAAATCTTATCAGCTGCACTACCTTTCCAGAAGTTTTGGGATTTAATTAAGTGTAAGTTAATAATATTTATGAGTGAATAATCATTTTCAAGAGTTCATAGATTCATGATACAGGTTGGGCATACCTTATCCAAAATATTTTGGGACCAGAAGAATTTTGGATTTCATGTTTTTTCTAGTTCAGATACTTGTACATATATAAGATATTTTGGGGATGGGACTCAAATCTAAGCATGAAATTCATTTATGTTTAATATATATCATATCTACATAGACAGAAGGTGATTTTTTTTATAACACTTTTGAATAATTTTGATACCAGGGCAGAGTTTGAATTTTCCACTTGTGGAATCACATGGATTCTCAAAATATTTCAGATTTTGGAGTGTTTTGGATTTTTGGATTAGGCATGCAACCTGCAATAGTTGCTTGTTAGTATTGATTTTTCCAACCAACAAATACTACAAAAAAATACTGTCAACTGGAAATCTAAAAATAGAGATAATATTGCACCTGCCTCATTGATTCTTTATGATGTTTAAATGACTAAACACTTGTGGGTATTTAGAAAGTGCTTGGAACAGACAATGCTCTTAATGGTGGGATCACTCAATCTATATGATCTCTAAAAATCATCCTCTATGCGTCTGAGTTGGGATGGTTTTATGAATTTTATGAAAAATCTTGTGAAGAGGGAAGACATTCTGTAATATCTCTTGATGTGTTAACATTACTGTCCCCAATGCAGAAAATGCACACGCCTGTGAGCCACACTTCTGAGCCTGGATAAAAGGCAGCTTTGGAAGAAGGCCCTTATCGGTTCAGTGTGGTGGAGAGAAGGCACAGTACAATGACCATCTGTTCCCTCCAAAGATGAATGAACGACTGCTCATGTGAAAGACTCAATCGCAACTACTAAACTGAGCACCAGATGGCGCTGTGACCCAAAAATTTCACACAAGGTCCCCAATTTACAAAATTCAGTTCAGTTTTTAAAGTTTGTTTTTTCTGTACTCTTCAAACTTGACTGTGCTTACAAAATTGTTAAAATGCACTTCCTGATTCCATAGATCTGGGATGGAGCCTAAAATTCTGCATTTCTATCGTGCTCTCAGGTGATGCCAATCTTGGAGCATGGTCTACTCAGAGAATAGCTTTCAGAAATTCCAAATTGTTGTTTCTAATTTGGGACAAAATTGAAAACCAAGTAGACCCCAAAAGAGCTTTATTCTTTGTTTTCAAAAGGATGAAGAGGAAGAAGAAATAAAATGAGAAACAACAAAAGGAAAATAAGGCTACTTTCTCTGAGCATCCCAGTCCCAGACATAGTTAGTTCTGCTCTCTGAGGTCTTCCTGGAGGCAGCAGATGCCTTCCTGACTTGTGGAGGTGGTCAGGATGGATCTTCCTGGTACATTCTCTGACACAAGGGCTCATTTGGGAACTTGTTACAGAATTTGCAAAATTGCAAGTGACCAAATGCATCAGCAAATACTTCTTAGCTTGCCCGAAAAGCCAAGTTGAGGTTTCTAATAGAGTCTATGAAAATGGCTTGAGAAGAACCAAGCTTAGAATTGAGAAGTGAAATAACAGGAAGAGCTGCTTTGCTAATGGTGTTACTCTTGCATGCACAATGGATCTATTTTAATACCATGAACTTCTGCTTTCCACAGTGAGAAGGGTCTATGGGGAACAACCCATGAAGTGAAACCAGTTCTAACCCAGAGCAAGCCCTTGGACTAAAGTCAGACCCTTGCTTTAAGGTAGATGCATCCTACAAAATAAGAAGTAGCATTATAGTATCTCATTTTATTTTTTCTTCCTCTTCACTGCCTTTTGGAAACAAAGAATGGAGCCCTTTTGGGGTCTACTTGGTTTTCAATCTCCTTGTTGGATTTGTTTTTCTCTTGGTATTTTTATTTAAAAAGTATTTAGGTTAAGATTGGGTTTGGCTTTTCCTTTTTAATGGTCTTCATATATCATGCTTGTCTTTTTTCTTCTTGGATTTAAGGCTGAACATTAAGACAGACATAATTAAAATTTAAAAACAAAATTATGTCTACTGTGTTTAGTGTTTATGTATTGTATCTTTTCATTTAAAAATGTATCCAGTTTCCTACTTGTAAAGGCTAAGGAAGATGTTGGCTCAATGCTTTATCCAAGGCTTTAAACATGGAGTTTATTCTCCCTTCAAGTTAATTTCTCACCTGTGTCCTCTCTTGGGCATTCTTGTGGACCAAACCTCCCATTCAGCCTGCATAAAATATGTAGCAGGATGACCTAGCTGCATCCAAACTGGAAATTAAAAATTGGCTTTTATTTGGGTGAGACTCACCTCTCCATCTGTATACGTGAATTGGTATGCATAGGTGGGAGGAGGGCTGGAAGGAGAGGAGGAAGGAATAAGGACCATGGAAGGGATGTGGTGCTGGGTCATAATCCTTGTCCCCTGGGGCTGGTCTGGGACCCTCACAGAGGGTGGGAGAGAGTGCTGAACAAGGGGCTTTCATGGAGACTCAGTGAGACTCTGCATACCAGCAGAGCAGCATTGGGATGCTGAGACACGGTCACATGGTTTTGAGGACAGGAGTGCTATACCTACGGCTACACGGCTCCCCATCTTAAGGATAATTGGATTTGGAATGACTGGGAGAAAGCACCCTTAGTATGGGCAGACACCAGCTCAAAGGCACCTTCATTCACAATGTCAATAGGAAATGATTCTTACAAAGACCTAGAGTGGCCCCAGGTTCCAGCCACCTAAGAGTGATGAGCAGGGAGCGCACCACAGAAGCAATAGCTGGGCAGTGTGGCTCCTCGGGATCAAGTGGCAATTCTCATGGGGGTCTTTGCAGAGGGCCCGGAGGTCCCACGTCAGCAGGTGCAGCAGGAACAAGAATGGACATCACAGATGTCCGTGTGCCCTCTGGGTAGTCCCAGGCTGGCGAAGATTGGTAGCATTTGTGTTAAGCACTACATGATGAGAATCACTCTTACACAGGATACCTCCATTCAAGAGCAGGGGGCAGGCGTTTCCAGGGTATGTGTAATATGAAAGAAACCAAGAGTTAAATTATCAAGCCCTTGAGAGTCAGGACAGTAGAGCAGCTATGAAAGCCACCTTGATAAGCAAACTGCCCTGGATCTCTGTCACTCTCTAGCCATGAAACCTTAGCTTTTGGGTTAGATATTTTATCATTAAATGAGAAGGATGACATTTAATTCATAGGTCCATGAGATTTAACAGTTATAACTTGTGACAGCCTTAGAACAGAGGCCGGCCATACAAACACACGAGAGGGCTTAGCGGTTGATGTGGTTGAGCACAAGGTCAGGACACTAGAAACAGCATCATGGACAATGGACCAGCTCTCTCCCAGAAATAAAAGATCTATGAGGAGGTTGTGGGCTGATGGCTCTCTGAATGTCCTCCAAGCTAATGAGTCTGGGAATCAAAAGAAGACATTAATCCCAGGGGAATAACAGAACTAATCTGGTAGCGGCTCTTTCAACATTTTTTCCTGGCTGATTATTTATTTATTTATTTATTGTACTGGAGATTGAACCCAGGGACACTCTATCACTGAGCTGCATCCCCAGCCTTTTTTTTTTTTTATACCTTGAGACAGGCTGTGACTAAGTTGCCAAGGCTAGCCTTGAACTTGCAATCCTCCTGCCTCAGTTTCCAAGTCTCTGGGATTACAGGCTTTTGACCCAGTATCTGGTTCTGGCCAATTTTTTCCCCAGGACCAAAGGTGCTACTGCCAGAAGAGATATTTTGAAGTCCTCAGGTTTAGAAAGTCCCCAGGCCTGGCTAAAGATCTAATTCCCTCTGAGGGGAGAATACACATAAACAATGTGCTTTAACCCATTGACATAACATAAGAAATGCCTCACCTCCTTTCAATTTTAAATTTTTTTTTTTTTTTTTAGTTGTTGATGGACACAATGTCTTTATTTTATTGCTTTGTATGTGGTGCTGAGGATCGAACCCAGGGCCTCACGCATGCGAGGCAAGCGCTCTACCGCTGTGCTACAATCCTAGCCCTCCTTTCAATTTTAATAAACACCATCAGAGAGACTTCCAGGAACCTTAAGAGTGTGGTATTAGAATTTGCCTGTCCCAATCTGTCAGGGTCCCTGTCCCAATTTAAAACTGTCCTGCAGCCAATGACCTGCCCTGAAATGGAAACAAATCATTCTGCAACCAGGAGAAAAGCACCAGCATAGTCTGGCTGTAGAGGCTGGAAGAGCTTCCTTTTCAGAGCTGCTCCAAGAGTATGCAGGACCCCTGGGGAAAGTTTCCTGTTATAGTGGTGGTGGTGGGTTTTTGTTGTTGTTGTTGTTGTTTTGCAGTCCAGGGACCTTGTCTATATAAATAATTCAATTTTAAAATACATCTTAAAACACGGATTCCTGTGAGGTCTAGTGACATATTAATGAAGACAGAGAAGAGTGGCTTTCATATTGCGCATCATCCCGTGGGTCCATGTGAGGATTCTTTGTGGGCTCCAAGCCCTGTCACTTCCTGTTTGCATCCAGGAGCCGGCTCTGTGTGTTTTATTGTCTGGGGCACTGCCCCTGGCTATACTTTCCTTAGGAGAAAACAGTAGCAGGGCTGTAATTAATCACAGGGACATGGCTCTGCAGAACCTGCTTACAATATAGATCTTGCCTCCGCAGTTCCCTAACAGCACCTCTGTGATGCTGGTTACATTGTTACTCATGACACCACATCATCCACCCACACTGTCTCCAGTGACTCTCTCAGAGGTCACTACCGGGCTTCATTGATGGAAGTCTTCCCAAGAGTATGCAGGAAAATTTGAGTCAATATTTGCTTTCTGGTCCTACTAAGTTCACCTCCCAGAATGCCACAGTATGAACACAGAACAACCTATTTTCCAGCCCTGTGTCCTCTTGGGCTCTTGATGTGGTGGTCACTGCAGTCCTAGAATGGGAGCTCTTTTTTTTTTAATTTTTTTTTTTTTAGTTGTAGATGGACACAATGTCTTTATTTTATTGCTTTGTTTGTGGTGCCGAGGATCGAACCCAGGGCCTCACGCATGCGAGGCAAGCGCTCTACCACTGAGCTACAATCCCAGCCCCAAATGGGAGCTCTTTTAGTGGTGATGAAACCCCTGACTTCCACACACCAGCCATAGCAAGGACGGTAGGCAAAGAGGGACAAGCAGTTCCTATCAATGGGAAGCAAGAGAGGTCATTGATTGGAAGCGCAGTCAGTGCTCAGTCTTGAAAGCCATCCTCAGAGGACTGTCTGGCCTGGCTCAGAGCCTGCAGCAGCAGTGACCTGAGTGCCAGAGACTGAGGGGCGTGATGGAACCTACCCCCATCCTCAAGTGTTGCAGACAGGCAGTGGTGCCACAGTCGAGACACAGATGCACACAGGCCCACACTGGTGACGTGAACCCAAGGGTTCTGGTGCTCAGTCTCAGGAGAACACACATTGCATCAGCCAGCAATCTGGTTGCCAGGCTGCTCACCTTAAATGAAGGCCTAACCACCAGTCTCTGAGGAGATTCCATGGGTTTAAGTTCCAGAGTTGGTTGGGATATCTGGTTGACACAGTGTTTAGGGGAGAGGGTCAGAAGGCATCTTGACAGAGGAAGACAGAGGTCATTGTGGGTCTGGGTCTGGTCTGAGCCAGGAGCCTCCTGCCTGGAGAAGATGGCCAGTCCTGACAAGAACCAGGTTATGGGAAGGACTTAGAAAATTCAAGGAAAACCTCCAAAGCATGGATATTTCCTCCAGGAAATCTTCACCACAAATGTACTTGGAGCAAAGCTTTGGAGGGCAGAGGGAATGTTGAAGTGTCTTAGGAAAATGTGAATGGATTCAAAATCTCCTCTATTGGATTTTTTATTTGAATATTTCAAATCAGTTACTGGAATGTCTGTGCAGTGTTCAAATGGTTACTCTTGAGACAACTTGGGCACCATCACCAAGACATATTCTTCAGAAGAGTCATTTTCATTTTGAGAAGGCAGACATGGTCCTGTGGCTGAGGCTTTGCTGGCCCCATACTGCCCCTTCCCCTCTAGAAACGCTGACATGAGAAGAACAGGAATAGTGGTTGGCTGGGGGGAAGCCATACACCCCATTTGTAGTGATTTGTATAATCTGCAGACTCTGAAATAGTCCAAGGGCAAGCCCCTGAGATCAGGCAGCTTCAAGGAGGAAGTGAAGAGTCATGGAACATGTGTGGGGTGGGGGAGAGACAGTAGACCAATGGCAGATCCCAGAAAGTGCCAGCAAGAAGGCACTTACTGAAGGGGAGGAGTGTCCTCCAGTCAAATTTGTATCCCTGGCTTATACCAGAGGCGGACACTGAAGTGGGAGGCTTTGGCAGCAGGAGCTCTGCTGGACTTCAGAAGAGCAGAGGTCCCTGAACTCTGTTCCCTTCAGAGAATACTTGGGGGGAGGGCAGTATGCCAAGGACTATTCTAGGCAGAGATGGAGACAAAATTCATGAGCAAAACAGACAAAAATTTCTGCTCTGAGTTTGCACTCTGGTGGAGGAAGTGGAGAAAACACAGGATAAACAAAAATTACATAGTGATTCAGAAGGTGGGAAACACTATGGAGAAACAAAAAGCAAGAAAAGGGGTTAGGAGTGCTGCCATTTTCTTTTTTTTTTTTTTTTTAATTTTTTTTAGTTGTTGATTGACCTTTATTTATTCATTTATTTATATGCAGTGCTGAGGATCGAACCCAGTGCCTCCCACATGCGGGGCAAGTGCTCTACTACTGAGCCACAATCCCAGCCCGAGTGCTGCCATTTTTAACTACGTTGTCCAGGAAATCTTCACCGCAAATGCACTTGGAGCAAAGCTTTGGAGGGCAGAGGGAATGTTGAAGTGTCTTAGGAAAATGTGAATGGATTCAAAATCTCCTCCATTGGATTTTTTATTTGAATATTTCAAATCAGTTATTCCAATGTTTGTACTGTTAGAATGGTTACTCTTGAGACAACTTGGGCACCATCACCAAGACATATTCTGCAGAAGAGTCATTTTCATTTTGAGAAGGCAGACATGGGGCTGCTGTCTAGAGCTGTATTGGCCAGAAGCTCCCAGCCAACCTCCTCATCCCTAATCCTGAATGACCCTATCTTTGGCTGCAAAAGATAAAGTCCAGTTTGCTGTGGACTTTGGAAGCAAAGGCATTAGTCAAAGAGATAAAAGACAAATGTTTAACCGTGGGTGTGGGTGAGTCATTTACAATTTGGAAATCTCAATTTCTTCATTTGAAATTGAAAGTTATGCTTGATAATTTTTAAATTTTCACTCAGTTCAAATACCCCTAGTCAGTACTTTTCTTGAGTGATTCATTATGGAAGACAGAAGAAGGAACCTTAGGGAACATTTGCCATAAGTTAGATTTAAAATCACTGCTCCCTGCAGATCTGCTTGGAATTTGAGGATGACAATTCCATTTCAGAAAAGTCCTGTCTTTCACATGTATTGAAAGACCATTCTTGGCTCAGTTGTTGACATATAGGAAAGGCTGCCATTTGTCTGCAGAGATGCTCAGTGTGTGTGTGAAGGCCTGGGAAGAATCCACAGAATGACTTCAACCATATTAATACAGAGTTCAGTCTCCTTGAGGAAAAAAAAATGGAAGAAGCTCCAGGCTGATGAATGGCAAAAATAATAAGGAAGCTCCAGGTTCATAAGACTTGGAGCCATTTTTCAAACATGATCTGAGTTGTTACACTAGCTTCTGTTGCAGCATGCATGAATAGATGCTCACCTCATGATTCAGCAAAGAGGGTCACTGCTGAAATCTGAAACTCTTTGGGCAGAAGTACATCATTAGGTTTGCATGAGGTAGGTATATATTATTACCTATAATATATGTGTTTATATATAATATACATTTTATTTGTAGACGGACACAATACTTTTATTTATTTTTTAAAATATGTTTTAGTTGTAGATGGACACAATATCTTTATTTATTTTTATGTGGTGCTGAGGATCGAACCCAGTGCATCACACATGCTAGGCACACAGTCTACCAATGAGCTACAACCCCAGCCACAGGTATTTCTTGGGTCTCAAGCCCCAAAAGCAAATAACATTTCACCTTATGTAAAATTGATTTTCTCTGAGTACCTAACAGTCAAAACCAAGAATATGAGGAAACTGGATAGGATTTGCATTTCTGAGAAAGGAACATATAATAGGTAAGATTTAAGGAATCGCCACCTAATATCCTTAATGCCAACCCTTAATGAAAGCTGCCTTTGTCCAGCTTCTGAAACAAGAAGTTGCTGAAAACTAAGCCTAATGTTTTTTAAATTGTAATAGAACACATCTGCTGTTAAAGCTGTATTACTAAACTGAGGATTCTATCATGAAATGACTGAATTCTGGTGAGTTTATGGCTAATGTTACCTTCTTTGTATGATCCAAATTAATTCATCTCATATTGAGTAATTTACTCAAGATTTACAAACCCTCATATGGAATCTGTCACACTTCTTGAGATGCCAGGAATCACACTTCTGTCAGTGGCCCAGCTCAGGAAAGGCACTGTCCTCATTCTCTTCCCTCAGTCACTGTGGTTTCCTTGTCTTTCCTCTTCTGCCACATAGACCATGGGCTCACCAGGCAGGGGCAGGAGATGCCCACCTTCAAGCTTGCTAACCTCTGGCTCCTCATCTCTGGCTTCTGGCCAGATGGTGACATAACCTGGCTGCCAGACTGACACTCAACCCTCTTCCCATACTCTCATACTCTAGAATACAAAAAAAAAAAAAAAAAAAAAAAACCTACTAGCATGAGGAATTCATAAGAATACAAACTGTAAGGAAATAAGTAGATGCTGAGTCTAGTTTTAACCTGCTCAAGAGATTAGTTTTATTAGAGCAAATGAGATGAAAACCAGGTATCTTCGTAGGTCAAGAGCAACCAAATATTGGCAATTTCAAGTGATGCAAACTATACTCAGGAATCCTTCAATTCTAGATTCTCTTCTTGCCTGTCTTCTTGCCTGAGTTTAATCTATTCCTGCTCTTCTTTCCCAGCTTCTCAGGATTTGACTTCAAATTCTACCATTTATCCTGAAGCCAGCTGTGTTCCACTAAGATCCCCTAACCAATCCAAACTCATTCCTTAAGCATTTAGCAGGCACCTTTTCTGAAAAAAGAATTGTGCACACTGATGCTGATATAAGGGCAGATGAGTCTCTCTGGCCTTGGGGTGTTCATAGTCTAGTGAGAACTGGAAACTTTAAAGAGGTATATAATCAGTTGGCTGATAGAAATATATCCGAAGTGTTAAAGATAATGAAGGAGTATCATGCTTACTGGAAGGACTGAGGAAGTTTTCCAGGAAAGGTTGACTTTTGTATTGTGTCTTGAAGGAAATATAAGATTTCCTGAACAAGCCATTCCAGGCAGGCCTGATGCCAGGTATAGGATCTGGGGCACAAAGGAAATTGATTTTTGGAGAAATGGCAAGTGTCTCAATAGAACTCAGTGACTGAGCCCTAGGAGGAAGGTAAAAGGAGACTGGTGTCAGATCTTAAAAGTACCTGCCATTTTTCCCTTGTTACATGAGAGTAAACTATAAAAATTTTTCCAACCAGAGAAGTGACACGTTTGTTTCTAAAATATGATTTTACAAAACTGAGGAGTGCTTGTTTTCTTCCTGTGACCTGTGAGACAAGGAGAGGAGAATCAAACAAAATGAGTAAGATGTGCAGGCTTAAAAAAAAAAAAAACTTTTATTTTTTATACTTGCAAAAGAAATACAGATTCATTCTAAGCAATTCAGACATTACAGATATATATATACAACATAGAAATCCCTGTAATCCAATCTTCCAGACCCAAACCATGACTACTATACCAGTATGCTGATACAGATTATTTTAGACCTTTATTTCAATGTATAAATTAACATATTAATATAATTTCTTCCATACCATAATGGTAATTTAATATCCTATAACATAGGTATACTATAAATTATTGAATCAACCCTTATTTTGTGAACATTTGGGAAGTTTTTCAATTTTTCATGGTTATAAACAATGCTGTGATAAACACCTTTTTACATAAAACATTTCAAATGTACAGGTGTTTCAGAGAATATATTTTTAACTTTATTTATTTATTTATCTATCTATTTATTTATTTATGTGTGCTGAAGATCAAACCCAGTGCCTCACACGTGCTAAGCAAGCACTCTACCATCGAGCTACAACCCCAGCCCCCAGAGAATATATATATATGTATTTATTTATTTTTTGGTACCAGGGATTGAACTCAGGGGTACTTGACCACTGAGCCACATCCCCAGCCCTATTTTGTGTTTTTATTTAGAGACAGGGTCTCACTGAGTTGCTTAGTGCCTCTCCATTACTGAGACTGGCTTTGAACTGGCGATTCTCCTGTCTCAGCCTCCCAAAGTGCTGGGATTACAGGTGTGTGCCACCGCGCCCGGCTCAGAGAATATATTTTTTAAAATCTTTTCTAAGAATTGACATGAAGGGAACAATGATTTTTCATTTGAGTAGATACTGACAAATTGCCATCACAAAGATTATATCCACTTATATCCCACCAGTGTATATAATCCCCAATTTCCCTATGGAGGTGGAGTTTTATAAGCAATCTGTTCTTATCAGAGATATTGTAGAACCTCGAGACTCTTCATTCAGTTCTGTGAATGTCTGTAGTTCACACACTTCTCCATTATCTGATAAATTAACATTAATAGCAGCTCGAAGATTTGCCCAAAAAAGCCCACATTTACACCTATCCTTGGGCCATTCTAAGTATGCTTTCTTTTCCATGAGAGCTTTCAGCTCCTGGAAACTGGTAGGAATGCAGTACAATGGAATGGGTTCCAGTAAGATAAGAAGGATGCGATGGGCCCTTTCATGGAAGAGACTGTGGTGGGCAAAATAGAGCTCATAATGGCACCACTCACTCTGGACAAAGTTGGGGGACAAAACAAAGATGGACTTATAGCTTCGCTCAATGCAGCTTAGGATATTTTCAGCAATGCTCTTGCCAGGGTCAGAGTTTCTCTCATACAGACAAATCAAAACAGAACCATCTTCTTTCTCTAGATTGGGGATCAATTCATTCTTCACCCAAAGAGAATCATGTTCACTGTATGAAATAAATGCATGGAACTGGACACTTCTCTGAAGTTGTTCTTGTGCTGTCCTCCTAACCCTGTGCCATGTTTGTGCCCATTGACCTAGCATCCTGAGGTACCAGGGCAGATCCAAGCGAAGGTAGCAGAAAAAGCAGAAGGCTACAGTCACCCCCAGAACTAGCACGACAGCCATAATGGTAACAATCAACAAAGCTGTGTTGCAAGACAATTCAGGAAGATCAACATCTTTTAACCGAGTCCCCTTTAGAGTCAAAGGGTACTCACAGATGTATGAATCTGACCATCCAACCAACATGCCCTCTGAATATTTTTCAAGTTGAATGAAAGCTCTTAATTCACACGTACACCGGAATGGATTTCTTCCTGCATTTAGAGTCTTAACTTCCTGGCAGCTCTGAAAAAACTCCAGTGATGGGCTGAGAATGAAATTCATTTCAATGTTCAGAACTGAGAGTCTGCTGAAATGACTGCACCCAGGGAGATCAGTCAGAAAATTAAATGCAATATTTAGCTCTTGTAAAGACTTCAGGTGAATAATTTCTTTAGGGACAGTTTGAATCTTGTTATTATTCAGGTCAAGTATTTGAATACTTCTGGGCAAACATCTGAAAACAGAACCAGTAAATTTATTGGATGACAAGTTCATGGTGATCAATGTTTCTGGCCAAAGGCAATTTTCATCATTGTTATGTTGTAACAGATTTTGGCTCAAGTCCAAGTGCCTCAAGGGTGTACTGTTAGCAAAGCAACTTGCTAAGGAAAGTGTCTCCAGTTTATTGCCCTTCAGAATGAGAGTTTTCAAATAAGGCAATTGGGTAGGTTTTTTAAACAGGTCATCAGTTAAGATATTATTGGTGAAATTTAAATATTGGAAACGTACAGGATAATTAGGGAAAAGCATGTGTGGCATTTGTGCATCTGATATTGTCAGGTTTTCTATATCCATTTGGGTAAAAAGCAAGTAAATTCTATCCTGTGGAAGATTAAAAATTCTGAAATGTACATGCTCCAATTTTATAGCTCTCATTATAGAGTTTGAGTAGTCAAATGAATTGCGGTCAAGATAAACATTCCCTCCAAAAGTTATATTTTGGATTTGAAAGTATTCCACTGATGTATGCCAAACAAATTGGAAGATAAGGAGAAGGTCATCCCAGAGTAAATCAACTTTATTAAATAACAGTGTAGATGTCTTGGTATTATTTAAAATAATATTTTGTTGAGTTTCATAACTTACAAATTGGCTTTTGCCATCTACATTTGTAATTTCTAATATTTTTGAAGTCTTGATTCCATCATGCAAAAGAACCCAGAAATTTGTGTTCCTTGGCAAAACGATGTGAAGTTTTGTTGTGTTTAAGATGGGCAGGCTACCTTCTTCATAATGAGAGAGAGTTCTCAATCCTAAGAAGACAGTATTGAGATGCAAATGAGCAATTTTCTGGAAATCTGATTTCTGTATTTTTGCTCCACTCAAACCCAGGACTTCCAAGTGTGACATGTTGCCAGTCTCTTCACAAATAGGCATGGTGTCAAAGTCATTAAAAGAAAGATCTAAATGTCTGAGACCTGCCAGTGAATACCACGTTATAATCGTCAGTCTATTATAAGATAAATCTAAGTATCTTAACTCCTGGTTTGGTTCAAAGATCTTGATATCCAGCTGTTGGATTCTGTTATGGCATAAAATCAAAGATTTCAGTTTGGAGAGAGAATGAAAATCTGAACTCTGAACTTGAAAAAGGAGGTTATAGGACAAATCCAGTGTGGTTGTGGTTGGGGTCAAGTCTGTGGGAACCTTTCTTAGAGACATGTTGGAGTAGTTAGCAGTTAATTCCTTTTCTTCTGGCAGCTTTGGGGCTGAGTACTCTATTGACATAACAATATTACAAAAGACATAAAAGTTTCTGATGAATTTCATTGTGTTTCCAAGTATTTTATCCCTGGTTTCCTCATATGAATGGTGAAGATGAGTTCCAATCTCTGAAGAGATAGCAGAGAACAATGGTTTTTTGTTTGTTGTTTGTTTGTTTGTTTTGTTTGTTTTTTAAATTGGTTTGTTAAGTCCTATAGGACTTTTTTAAAAGAATGTAATTATTTTAAATTTTTATTATTTCATTGGTGCAATAGAGTTGTACATAATGGTGGGATTTGTTGTTACATATTTGTACATGCACACAATATAACAATATAATTTAGCCAATGTCACTCCCCAATACTTTGTCACTTCTCTCCTTCCCGCTCTGGTCCCTTTGCTCTATTCTAACTGATTCCCTTTGATTTTGATGAGATCCCTCTCCCCAACTCAACCTTTCTTTCTTTTTTCCTCTCTAGCTTCCACACATGAGAGAAAACATACAACCCTGACCTTCTGAGTTTGGTTTATTTCACTTAACATAATATTCCCAAGTTTGATCAATTTCCTGCAAATAACATAATTTCATTTTTCTAGGACTTTTTTTTAAATGCCAGTATCTGACTATCTTCACCAAGAGATTGGAATAAAGTCCCAACCTATATTGGGTTTTGGACTTGGCCTCAGAATCTTGGCTGATAGATCTACCTGCCCAAACTAAGGCAGGTCTGGATTTTCATAGAGAATGCAGTAGGTGGGAGAAGCACCTCCCTCCCACTCCGCTGAGGAATGCCCTTGTCGGGTCACACCCTCCCCACATCCCTTTTTGATAGCCTGAAGACTTTAAGAGGATTGAAAGTAATTTGTTTTATTGTTAAATATTGTGGGCCCTAGAATTAATATCTTGGTGTTGATCCTCAACTTTTATATCTGTGGATATAGAGAGTCCTTGGAGATAATATCTGTCTTTAAAAAACACTTACCTGTAACCAGGAAGGTCCAAAACAGAAACAAACAGTATTCCTGTCCTTATGCCTCTTCAGGTTGGAGGAAAAAGCAATATTGGAGCACTGTCAAATAATAGCAATAATGGTTTAAAAAAAAAGTGTACATTTCTTGGGGGATTTCAATGTGTCGAGGCATATATATCCTAAACACTTCACATACATCCTAAATGTATTATCTCATTTATTCATCATGCTACTCAGCAAGGGAAGCACTATTACTCCTACTTTACAGTGAGAAAAGTCATGGAGGGAAGACTGAGAGGACTTTGAGAGGCGTTAGGCTTCAAGTTCTCTCTGACATGGAACAGAGGTGGTTGAAGAACTAAGATTTTCATTCGAGATATTAATTAACTACCTATTCTTTTTTTTTTAAATATTTTTTAGTGTCAATGGATCTTTATTTTATTTATTTGTATGTGGTGCTGAGAATCGAACCCAGTCCTCATGCATGCTAGGCAAGCGCTCTACCACTGAGCCACAACCCCAGCCCTAACTACCTATTCTGACAGAAACTTTTCTAGACTTTGGGGAATTGTCTAGCAATAGACAAAATAGATGAATTTCTTTTCCTTTACAGCTTACATTCTAGCGAATGAATGAGAAAAGAGTCTGAGAAAAAATAACGTGTGTATATGTTGGGTGGTGATAAGGACTCAAAAGAAAAATAATTGAGGCAAAGACAGAGGGAGTGTGTGTAACATGTGGGTGTGGACATGGTGGGCTAACAGAGCTGGCAGAATGAAGACATGAGGCTACCTAGAATACTGTTATGGTAGATATGAGGTGTCCCCCAAATGCTCATGCGTGAGACAATGAAAGAAAGCGTAGAGGGGAAATGATTGGGTTATGAGAGCCTTAGCCTACTCGATGCATTAATCTCAATAGGGATGAACTGAGCAGTCACTTAGGCAGGGAGGCTGTGGCTGGAGGAGGTGGGTCACTGGGGCGCACCATTGGGGTGTATATTTACCAACTACTTTATAACTTTTTTATTGACAGTCCCCTGCACTCCTCGTAGCTGTTTGTCTTGTCCACTTCTGTATCCACTGCACAGGCTCAATAAATATTTGTTGAATGTACAAATGAATGAATGACTAACATCTTATCTTCCTAGCACAAGAGGGTACATAATGTGTTCTAAAAAATAAGTGTTGAATGAATGAATTTATACTGTGAATTCCTCATGGGATGCAGTGTGTGACGGCTAAAGGATAAGTCTGGTGTTAGGGATGGACAGACCTGTGTTCAAATCCAGTCTTAACCACTCACTGTGTGATGTGGGCTACTTGTTTAACCTCTGAAAGGTTAGGTTTTCTCATCTATAAAATGGTTTTATGCAGAAGCACAAAATGGATCATGTATAAAATCACTTAAGAATGACACACTTAAGAAATAGTAGTAATTATCAAGGCCAAGAGCAGAGTAAGGCAAGTGAGACACAGATTTTAAGGGGTTAATAAGGAACTCAGTCATCAAGATAAATAATGGTCTAGTGAAATATTTTTAAATAAAAATTAATGTGAAAATTCACATTGCACAAATGTCAAAAATTATAAAGACCACATCGCTATTACTGATTTTTTCCCCCTCATGCTCCATTATGGCCAGGCAGGATCCCTGCAATTATAATCACCAAGTCACCAAGTTGATAAAGGTGATTTTAGTGTTATCATCTTGCAGAGTGCTTTATTTTGAGGTCACTTATTTTAAGCTTTCAGATGTGGATGGCCCTTGAAAAATACAGCATAATCGGTTCATTGCTTTATCTGGACTCCTTGGGGTCGAGATGTCAGAGTTTCCATTTCTTACCCATTTCTTCCCCTTCCCAATACCACAACTATATATGGAACTAAAATGAGAGCAGAACCCTTTTTGAACTTTTCTTTTTTTTTTTTTTAATTTTTTTTAGTTGTAGATGGACACAATATCTTTATTTTTTATTTATGTGGTGCTGAGGATCGAACCCAGTGTCTCACGCATGCGAGGCAAGTGCTCTACCACTGAGCCACAATCCCAGCCCCTGAACTTTTCTTAATATAAGAAAATAAAAAGGTCCAATTACTCAAGTAATACATGGGCGTTATGGCATTTTGCTAAAACTTTTTCAAAAGTAGAACATAATTTTTTTGTTGTTGTTGTTCAAACCCAGGGCCTCATACATGCTAAGAACACACTCTACCACTCAGCTACACCCCTAGCCCCAAAATAAACTTTCAATGAAAGATTCATTCAGTAAGTATCATGTTCCTACTATTACTACTATGCTGAAAGCAAGTGAAAAACAGTGAATGACTTTCTTTAATAACTGACAACTTACAAATCTAAATCCAAGGGCACCATGAAATGAGAACTGGTGGTTTTCCAAAGAATATATACTTAGTCATCTAATTTCTCTTTTCCCAATGATTCAGAGAAACGGACCAAGGCTTAAAAATCCTCTGAACATTGAATGACTTTTACAACATAAGAGAATGATCTTTTTTGACAGTTTCCCATGTGTCTGATATGGAGTTATGTTTTCCCTATGTTATCTTATTCAACCTACTCAACAACCCCACACAGAGGTGGCTATTATTATTCTCATTTTATAGATCTAGGAGCTAAAACCCAGAGTTTAGGTAACTTACCCAGTGTGACCCAGTGAATAAGCAGTAGAGAAGGGATTTGAACCTACATCTGTCTTGCCCCTTCCGGATGGCAATTAAACTCAAGCTAAAGGCATCTCAAACGCTGAAATGCAATAGTTTAGAATGTGATGATGGAGATGGTCTTCTTTGATCTGGCCTGTAGCTATGGTGGCCTCCTCCTGTCTTCCAACCCTGGTGCTTCTCTCTGAAGAAGTATAAAGCTATGGGACATCTGTTGGGTGCCACAAAGTTTCAGAGATTTTGCTTATGAGTACATATATGTTTAAGATCAATATAACTTCACAAGACTTGAAAGACATCTCAAAATGCACACATCCCTAATTAACAGCTCAGCATAGACAATCCATGAGAAAGCTCTTCTGAGACTGAAACACCTACATGTTGTAAACTAGACTTTCCAGCAGCCACACCACCATCTTTAACCACTTGGACTTCTGAGGGAAACTGAGCGAGAAGAGCATTGTACAAGATCTATCAGCTCTGCCCCTACTTTTTGAAAAGCAACACAAATGCAAAACTTTTGAACTGGGTAAAGGAGAAACAAATATGCTTTAAGAAGCCAAAGATCTCATATGGCAGTTATTGTCAACATGTAGTACAGGCAAATAAAAGATAAAGGAAACTCATGACAATTCCTGAGGCCATCAGCTCTAGACAAAGGGCTGACCAGGTTTAATCAGCAGTGAAGAAAGCCCAAACCTATAAGCATCTGCAAGATAATTCCTCAAAACAGTATTCCTGGTTGCCAATCACAGATCTTTAGGCTAAGTAGTAAATACTGAAAAATCTCAATAAGTCTGCTTTCCTCCCACTTATATTAGCTTAAATTATCATTTCAGAAAATATCCACATGCCCCTTATTTCTTTTTCATGAGTGTCATAAAAAACAGAGCTAACGGTCCTTACCCAGGGATGGCACCGTCTCTGTGAGCGGCAGGTGTGTGGATGATTCACTGACAGGGGCAGAACAAGCTGCAGGAGTAGGTAGGAAGAAGTCAAGGTTAAATCCCTTTCCCCCTCTACTGCATGCTAATGGCATTGCAAGTTACATAAATTTATTAGCATCCTAAAAACACATTTTTTGTTGTGGTAAACTACACATAACATAAAGCCATTTTTAAGTGTGCAATCAAGTGGCATCAAGTTCATCCACAAGGCTACACATCCATCTCCATCTCCATCTCCAGAAACTGTTCATCATCCCCAGCTGAAACTCCATGCCTCCAAGCAGAGCTCCCTAGGCCCTGCTCCCTTCAGCCCCTGGTACACCAACAAAGATGAACATTTCCAAGTGGATTTGTCCACAAGAGGAACGATCACTTTTTTTTAATTGTTGTTGTTGTTTTGGTATCAGGGATTGATCCCAGGAGCACTTAACCACTGAGCCACATCCCCAGCCCCAGCCTTTTTTTATATTTCATTAGAGACAGGTTTGCTGAGTTGCTTAGGGCCTTGTCAAGTTGCTAAGGCTGGCTTTGAATTCACAATCCTCCTGCCTCAGCCTCTTGAGTGGCTTACAGGCGTGTGCCACTGCACCCAGCTTTTAATTGGTTCTTTTTAGTTCTACATAACATTAGGATTCATTTTGACATAATTATAAAAGGATGGAATATAATTTGTTTTGATTTTGTCCCTACTTTTTAAATGATTGTAATATATTTATGTAAGTAAAAAATTCGGGAGGGGATAGGTTCTTAAGAGTTTTTTTAATCGTATGATGATTTTTAAATTTAAAATGTAATGCATATATTTCTACATTATTTTCAGGGGGAATCTCACAATAAATAACCAGATAGAACAGCAACAAAAACAAACCAACAAACCAGTCTGCTCTCTTGCCCACCTAAACATAGACATGTCTATGTTACACAAACACATGGAAACAGGCCATCGACGCAAACCAGGAATAATGGAGAGGGTCTCTCTCAGCTTGTTGAAAGAACTAAGCTCCAAATCTTCCTCATTTCAGAAATTCTCAACTATGATAAGCACACTCACACTGTACATTTTCCTCTCAAGGAAAATAATCACTTAGGGTTTTGGTTATCTAAAGGCATATTCTTCCTTTGCCCAGAGAACAACATGTTTGAACACTTTAAACCATGAGCGAATGGAGAGGTTTTCAGTACTTATTTTGTGACTTATTTACCAAAAACAGGTGAGCTAAGTAAGGGACAGTACTCTGCCATCTGCCCATCATTACCCAAACTTGCACTTACTAAGTGCAGGAAGATCTGCATACAAGATGCTGGCCAAGCCTTGCCACCAACCACACAGGACACCTGGAGGAACCTCATCCAACAGACTGGAGAGATTGATCAAGTGAGAGCAAGAAACTTGCCCAAGATCATCATCCAGTAAAAGATGCCAAGATTCAAAACTTGAGTCTGTCTGGCTCCAAAGTCTACAATTTTTTTACAACTCGTCCTTCTACCTTCACTTGGGATTTCTAACACTTTTAAATCCTTGGTCATAGTCAGCAACCAAGAAGAATATGCTCACGGGGCTGGGGTTGTGGCAGTGGTAGAGCGCTTGCCTAGCATGTGTGAGGCACTGGGTTCAATCCTCAGCACCACATAAAAATAAATAAAGGTATCACATTCATCTACAACTAAAATAAAAAATAAAAAAAAGAACATGCTCACAACTGTATGTGCTGAAAACTTTGAGATGCAATGTTTTTATTCCTTTAAAATGTCCCCCCGCCCCAACTCCTGCTCGCACAAACACACCCATGTACACAGTTCCCCTCTTGTGACTTCCTGTTTCCAGCCTTCTGCCTGACAGATTTTTGCTTTTGTATGTAAGTTGCAGTAGAGAGCCTCAGGTTACCTCAAGTGGCTGGAGGTTTCTTTTAAAGGTACTCTGGGAAGTAAAGGAGCACATCATGGCACAGCCAGGCCTGTGGAGCCTGGTACGGTGGCTTCTTGGGCCTCACACAAGCACCCCTGATGCTCCGGCCATCTCTGCCCTCCCAAGTGGGCATGGGCTCTTCTCTACGCTAGCTATGACTTCACTTCTCTTTAACACTTCCTCAATCTCTTTCTCTGTTTCTGGCTTCTCTTTATTGCTCTTTGCTTTAATTTCTTTCTATAGCATTTTCTCAGGTCACTGGCTTATAGTAAGAGCTGAGGCTCATCCTGAAGATTTTTCCCTCAAGACGAGAAATCTGATTGGACCTTTGTCCCACCATCCAAAATGAACCATTTCTATTGGGAAGAGGACTCACAGACCACCTGATAGTTTTGTGGTCCACTTTGTGTTTTCTCTTTGGCATGGCCAATGGCCCTGATCCAGGCAGGTAGGGGAGTCACATGACCCAGAGCTGTTCTCTGGGTGGAAGAAAAGGCCAGAGAAGTTTTCTCCCTAAAGACACTGCTGACTGGCTCGAGGTCTAATATGGTACATGTATCAATTAAGTCCCCCTTTACTTTTAGTTTAGGTATCAGTAAGTGAAAATAAAGACACAAGTTACTTCTGAATCTTACTTATGAAAAATAAATAAAATGTAACACATTTCTCACATGGTTATAAAATTCAAATAGCTTATCATTCATTTACTATACCTGGTAAGTATAAGATGGGGAGAAAGTTTTAGTTCAAACAAATAAATTAAAATGGTCCTAGATATGTAGTGGGAACCTGACTGAAAGCTTTCCAGAGATTGTTAAATACTTTATTACCAACAACTAGAGCAGCACTCTCCACGAGAATACAAATATAATGCATGCTACATAGGTGACTTGGAATTTTGTAGTGACTACATTTGAAAAGACAAAGATGAGCCAGGCAAGGTGGCACATACCTGTAATTCCAGTGACTTGGGAGGCTGAAGCAGGTGGATCACAAATTGTAGGCCAGCTTGGACAACTTAGCAAGATCCTGTGTCAGAAGAAAAACTAAAAAGGACTAGGACTGTAACTCAGTAGTAGGGCGCCTCTGGGTTTAATTCCCAGGACCACTAAATGTTTTTTAATGTAATTCACCATATTAACATATTATTTCACAAGTACTCAATATAAAAAATTATTGCCATGATATGTTTTTTACCATGTCTTTGAAATGCAGTGTGATTGACACTCACAATTCATTTTCAATTCAGGCTTGCCAAATTTCAAGCTTTCAATAACCATGCACGATCAGTGATTGTCATATTGGGCATGTAGGACTAGAGCCTTAAGTTAATAAATGACCATCCTACAATTAGCCAACAAACTGAAACTCCAATTCACTGATTTTCCCCAGTGATGTTGAATTCACATTATTTCTCATTTCCCCTGCAAGCTACCCTCTGGCTCCAGCCCCTGGGCAACTTTCTCAACCAACTCTGCTCATTCTGTAAATGGTCTCAGTGGAGAGACAGCTGCTACTGTAGAGTCAATGGCACATTACTGCTCATGGCCCCCAAGTCCACCCCTTCAGTGGCCTCACACTGGTTCCTTGAAACTGGCCATGATGGGCGTATTTACACCAAGAGAATGAATCAGCTATACAACACTCAAAATTTGCCAGGACCTGTGGCTTCAGAAGTCAATCCAAGTGCTGTAAAGACAAGAAAGTAAATAATGTGTACTGAAATGGGATGGGGAACAGAAGAAAGAGACATGCAAATATTAAAGAAAAATTAATGGGAAAAGAGAAAGAAATGGAAGGTAAAAGTAGAAAGGACAGAGGCTCCAAAGAAGAAAGCAGAAAGGCAGGAGTGGGCTGGGATGGTGGCTCAGTGGTAGAGCGCTTGCCTAGCATGTGTGAGGCACTGGGTTCGATTCTCGGCACTGCATATAAACAAATAAATAAGGGTCCATCAACAACTAAAAAAATTGTTTTAAAAAAGGACAGGAGAAGCCGGGCGCGGTGGCTCACGCTTGTAATCCCAGCACTTAGGGAGGCTGAGACAGGAGAATCGTGAGTTCAAAGCCAGCCTCAGCAATGACGAGGCACTAAGCAACTCAGTGAGACCCTGTCTCTAAATAAAACACAAAATAGGGCTGGGGATGTGGCTCAGTGGTCGAGTGCCCCTGAGTTCAATCCCCAGTACCAAAAAAAAAAAAAAAAAAAAAAAAAAAAAAAAAAAAAACAAAAAAAAAAGGACAGGAGAAAGAACAAGGACCAAGAGAAGTGGAGACAATCAGGATGGAAGGAAAAGAACAGGAAGGAAGTGGAGACAGAGAACAGAAATAAATGCACAGGCTGAACAGGGGAGCCGAGAGGGAAGAGCAGAGCGCAGGATGGGAGGCCTGGGCTGCTCATCACCCCAACGGTAGTTATTCTTATAACTTCATTAATGAGCTGCTTAGTGTGGATCTTAGGCAGAGTTAGAGAGAGCAGTCATGTGATAAACATCCTATCGGACCACGTCAGCATGAGGAATTCCCCTGGATTTCCTTGTTCGCCTCCAAACCACATTTCTTTACTCTGATTATATCTGAAAAAATTATATGCTAAATCATGCCAAGATATTTTCCAGTACATCTGATACTCCGCCAGAGCCAGCTTATTCCAGTTCACAATAGCCCATTTTTCATTTTCAATGACTTTGTGAGTCAATGATTAAAAACAATCATTATTAAAAATTAAATCATATTTACTTGCATTTAAATAATCTATATTAAAGGCAAAGGTAGTGAGTACTCAGAACTCATCACTTCCTAATTATTTTACCATGTACTTGCTATTGTTACACTTTTTTTTTTTTGGAACCCGGAATTGAACTCAGGGGTACTCAACCACTGAGCCACAACCCCAACCCTATTTTGTATTTTGTTTAGAGACAGGGTCTCACCGAGTTGCTTAGCGCCTCGCCATTGCGGAGGCTGGCTTCGAACTCACAGTCCTCCTGTCTCAGCCTCCCAAGAGATTACAGGCGTGCACCACCACGCCCAGTTTATTGTTACACTCTTGAGGCTACCATCTATTGGATCAGTCTGGTGAAAGCATAATAGTGGTATGTTCATACACATCTCTTTCCAACTCTGTCTTCAATGATTTCACAGAGGCACCTTGAAATTGGCTATGGTGGGAATATTTATATCAGAGCTTTTTTAAAAAATGAAGAATCTATTATTAGATATTTACCAGCACACCACTGCATCTGGTGTCATTGATATCTGATTTTTTTTTTAAAGCAAAAAAAAATTAAAGAAAAGAAAGCTTTTCTGTAACTTAATGACTCACTTTTTAAAGAACAAAATTTTGGCAAGGACTTACATTTATGTTATCTCTTAATTTTTGTTACATTGTTTCTCAGTGTTCACATTATCATGATCTGTGTACATGTCAAGGCATGGCTAAGAGCTGCATTACATACTGATGACAGTCCATGCTTATACTTCTTGCTTTCCTCTAGTTAATAAATGCCTTCTATTTCATTTTGTGCATTTGTCCCACATTCACAAATTGTTCTCAAGATAATATTTTTAAATATATACATATATATTTTTTAGTTGTAGGTGGACACAACTATGTGGTGCTGAGGATTGAACCCAGTGCCTCACACATGCTAGGTGAGTGCTCTACCACTGAGCCACAACCCTTAAGTCAAAGTTTTAACATAACCAAATCTATTAAATAAATGATATCCTCCCTCAAATGACCTTCTGTCATCTCACTCTAGCAGGTACTGGCTGTTTCTAGGATAGCTACAGCGCTAACCTCATTGCCCCTCTCCTGTGTTACAGTTTCTCTTCTGTGGAATGCATAGCTCTTTCTTTCTTGGCTTCTGTCTGTTACAGTGAGACACAACCACCAGTATTTCCCTAGCAAGGAATGTGCTGTGGTTAACTTGGAGGGAGAACTTGAATGTCATGCCTCACATTCTAAGTTGCAAATGTTCTAAGTTGCAAATAATTTCCCCACACAATTTGAAAACATATATGTTTATATACATGTAAACATATAGGATGTTTATATAGAGAGAAAAGATGTTTTTACATATATATACACATATAGAGAATGTTTATATCTATATAAAGGGTACATATATACATAGAGACAAATTTAAAGAGATAAATATATATAAAGAGAAATTTATCTGATATTTGCTACCAGTTACTTCCCGATTTCTTATTTCCTTTATTTATATGTTTAATTTGTCTATTTGTTCATTTCCTTGCTTGATTTAACATAGAGCTATATCTAGTTTTTAAGCAGCTAAATTTTGTCTCTTTTCTGATTTTATATCATCTCAGAAATCCCAGGACAATCTAGATTGAACATGACCAACAGCTCAGCTCGTTCTATAATCGGTGGTTTAAGATTAATTAAGATTTAAGATTAAGGTTAATGAGGATAAGAGTGATGAAAAGATATTGAAGAGTAATAAAAATTAGTATTGTTATGGTGACTCTCATTTATTGAGCTTTTGCTTTGTGTCTGGAACTGTTCTATGGAAACTTATTTAATTCTTGTGTCTTTAACTTTTTAAATTATCTTAAAAATAAACTGGGCACAGTGGCGCATGCCTGTAATCCCAGCACTTTGGGAGGCTGACAGGAGAATCGCGAGTTCAAAGCCAGCCTCAGCAACAGTGAGTTGCTAAACAACTCAGTGAGACCCTGTGTCTAAGTAAAACACAGAAAATAGGGCTGGGGAGATGGCTCAGTGACCGAGTACCCCTGAGTTCAATCCCTGGTACACCCCCCAAAAATAGTAGGTATTGTTGTTATTATTTTCATTTTATATGCAGGATAATAAAACAGAGAGGTATTTCAGCACCCAAAGTTACTAGAAGGAAGTGGAACAGCCAGGGTTCAGGCTGTGGGGGTCTGTCTCTGGGATGCTCTTCCTATCCACTGGGTGAGTTTGGAGTGAGCAGCAGAACCTGAGTAAGTCCTCTGTAAATATTGTGCCACACATGGTCAGAAACCACTGGTTTCTTACAACCACCATTTGAAAGAAATATGGTTATTACACCTATTTTTCAAATGAAGGAAAAGAAACTGAGAGGTTAGAGTATTAATCCAAGGACACACTGCTACAGAGAAATGGAGCCAAGATTTAATACCAGAATACCTGTTTATAGAGCCCCGATTTATTCTTAGCATGGTTCCACCTCTGGTAAGACCAAATTTTGACTTTTATTTTGTTGATGATAAATTTTCCAAGAACATAAAAATGTAAAAACAAAACAAACACCAACCATGGCATGCAGGGCTGATGTTTTTGTATATTTTTATCTAGACCTTTCTTTATGTATACTTTAACACAGCTGAAACCACAGCATGTATAATTTCATGACCTGTGCTCCTCATTCATATTGCAATATAAGCACTAATCTATGTTAATAAAAGACTTCCTATAACATTTTTGAAATTGTGGCAAAAAATACCTAACATAAAATTTAACTCTATATAATATTTTAAATGGTTATGAAAATATGTCCTTAAGTGACCCAACACATTCCTCCTTGGGTAGAAGCTTGAAGTTTTCCAAATTTTTCACTTATCAATGATCCTGCAATTTATATACTTGTGAATAATTTCCTTTCCACATTTCAATTTATTTCCTTAGGATAGATTCCTAAAAATGAGATTACCAGATCAAAGAGCATGAATATTTTTAAACTATCCATATATATTGTCCAAGTACTTTGCTCTCCAGTTGTGGCCATATAAAACACACATATAAAATACCTCACTCTCACTAGTACAGCAAGCTGATAAAATGGAAATATGTTATTCTCGATTTTTGTGGAGGTCTCTATATGTATATATACGAGTGAGATGTGAGATTAGATGGCTGATCTGGAAGTGTTTTGCTGAACACTTGCCTCTAGCCTATAAAAGAGGTCACAGAAGCTGAGATGAGTTAAAAATTTTGGAGATAAGCTTTGTTGTTTATGAGTCCCTTAAGAAGGACAGGTAGGCTGTGCTCCCTCTTACCTGAATCCTAAGAAGAAGGACTTCACTTGAACCACTTAGAAAGCTCACTTTGAATTCTATAGTTTGGGGGACATATTGGACCAATCTTTAATTCATACCTGAAAAATCTAAAGGTCATGGCTAGCTACTCCAAGGGTAAATTTTGCAAATAATGAAATCAAGGTTTAAGAAGTTTAAGTAATCTGTTCAAGGTCAACCACTTATATGTGATGAAGCCAGAACTAAAACCCAAATGTTCTGATTCAGAGCTTGCATGTTTACCCATTCTGTGATACTTCTCATTATCTTGGAAACCTTCCTTATTTTCGTTATTCTGTATGTATCTACACTTTGACCTGAATTTTTTTACCTGAATTCTTCATCTCCCAACTTGGAATTCTTTGGCAGAAGACTCTGCTGATACAATTTCAACCTCTTAGCAGCCTCCTTAAACACTGACGAGATCAGCTATTTACATGTAGGACTGATGCAGCTTCTCAAAACCTTGGGTTTGCTAGATAAACTCTAAGCAACTTCAGGCCTCTTTTCAAATAGATTTTATATATCTGAGTATATATATTAGACTAACATAGGGATATGAGTTGAAATATGTCCCCTAAAATTCGTATGTTGAAGTCCCAAACCCCAGTACCTCAGAATGTGACCATTTCGGAAATAGGATCATTGTAGACCCAGTTAGGTAACATGAGGTTATTGGTATGGGTCCTGACCCAGAATCATTGGTGTCCTTATAAAAAGGGGAAATTTGGATGCACAGACAGGCATAAAGGGAAGATGGCGTGAAGGGACAGAGGAAGAAAACCACCAAATACAAGGAGAGGCTGGGAGCAGGTCTTTCCCTCTCTCCTCTCAAAAGGGGCCAGCCCCACCCATATCTTGATTTTGAATGCCCAGCTCCCAGAACAGAAAAAATAAATGTCTAACTGTTGTTTAGGGCACCCTTTGTGGTACTTTGCTATAGCAGTCCCTGAAATCTAAGCACAAGTGCTTGCTGAGCAGTTGAAACTTGATTGTGCAATCTTGAAGTTCAATGCAGGAAGTGCTGTCATCCTAGAGGAAACAGGAAATTCCAGTTATAACAACAGTTGCAACTTAATTACAGAGTTTTTGTATTTTTAGCATACATTTCATGGTTCGAATGTGCTTCCCACCATCATGTTTCATAGAAATTTAAATGACTTTTTCTATATCCCTAAGTTCTAACTCCATAGCTTGATTTAAAACAATTTTGACAATATGATCTTTTTTTTAACAATTATTCAGAATTATATGAAAACAGTTATCCAATGGACTTTTTATTTGTTCTTTTTAGATATTCATGACAATAGAGTATATTTTGGCATATCATACAAACATGGAGTATAACTTATTCTAATTAGGATCCCATTTTTGAGATTGTACATGATGCAGAGTTTCACTGGTCATGTATTCATATATGAACACAGGAAAGTTATGTCCAATTCATTCTGCTGTTTTTCCTATTCCCATCTCCTCTCCCTTCTCTTCTTCTCCTTTGTCTAATCCAATGAACTTCTATTCTTCCCACCCTGCCCTTATTATGTGTTAGCATCTGCATATCAGAGAGAACATTTGGCCTTTGTTTTGGGGGGGATTGGTTTATTTCACTTAGCATGATAGTCTCAATGTAACTTTCTACATTTATATTCTACTGTCATTTTTCATAAATTTCATGATCCAGTTAAACTAGGACACCAGTCTCTGCCTTTGCTCTCTGCACTTCTCTACTTAGAATGGCATTTCCATCATGCATCATCACACATTAAAAATTCCAAAGTTATGAGAGGCTAAGACTAGAGAATCACGAGTTCAAAGCCAGCCTCAGCAAAGGCAAGGCACTAAGCAACTCAATGAGACCTTGTGTTTAAATAAAACAAAATAGGGCTGGGGATGAGGCTCAGTGGTCAAATACCCCTGAGTTCCAAAAAGAAAAAAATTACAAAGTTTAACTCTTCCTCCAAGACCTGACAGAAAAACCACCATTTTTCCCTTTCATTTTCTTTTTAAAATGTATTTATTCTACTTAGGTATAAATGATAGCAGAATGCATTTTGATTCATTGTACAGAGATGGAGCACAACTTTTCCTTTCTCTGGTTGTACGTGATGTAGAATCACATTATATGCAGTCATACATGAAGCTAGGACTATGATGTCCATTTCATTCCACCATCTTTACTGTCCCCATGCTCCTTCCCCACTCCCTCTCCTTTGACCAAAGTTCCTCCATTCTTCCCGTGTCCTCTCCCCCATTATGGATCAGCATCCACTTATCAGAGAGAACATTTGGCATTTGGTTTTGGGGATTGGCTTACTTGGCTTAGCATGATATCCTCAACTCCATCCATTTACCTGCAAATGCCATAATTTTACTCTCTTTTATTGCTGAGTAATATTCTATTGTGTATATGTACCACAGTTTCTTTATCCATTCATTCATTGAAGGGCATCTAGGTTGGTTCCACAGTTTAGCTATTGTGAATTGAGCTGCTATAAACATTGAAGTGGCTGCGTCACTGTAGCATGCTGAAAAACCACCATTTTTAAGAAGATTCATCTCAGTCAAGCTAGAAGATCTCTAAACTTCCATTCCATGTTCATGTTATTTTTTATTTTAGTTACTTGGATACATATGGGGTTTTCTGATTCACTGTAAGTTCATTTGGAAAAGAAACTAAGAGTATATGTTCCAATTATTTGAGTATCCCCCATTTCATAAAAGGGGAAACTGAGACAAGAGTTTTGTGTACAGGTAGTTTGTTTGGAGAGTAATGTCAGGGCTCAAGAGTGAGGAGACTGAGAAGGGTAAAACAAAGAAAGGAAAGCCAGCCCAAAGTGAATCATACAGCTGGTTTTCCCTATGGGCAAGTACAACTCAGTGTTGTTGGTTACTTCTCCAGAAACAGTACAGACTATGGCCCATTTTTTTTTAACCCAAGAATAGAGAAGTATTTTTCTAGTGGCTCCCACCCTGTAGTGGTCAAGGATTGCCTTTGGAGGATGTCTTCCACTTCAGGTTTGAGGATGTGTTGGCATGGTTGAACAAGATTCCACAACCACCTCTGTGGCTGTGTTGGTGAAGCCGTGGGGCATGAGGTGAGGCAAGCAGTGCCATCATGGCAGGATGCTATCAGGCTGCACTTGCCCCCAGCTGGCTGACAGAGTGAAAGGTAGATGAGAGGATATGTGATACATATGAAAAATACATGGCATGGCCCATTCCTTGCACTGCCCCGTCTGCTAATGCTGTACTTAATAGTGCCCCAAAGATAGGTGTGGAGAGCAGTGATTTGAATCATGGTCTCAGGGCTGTGTGCTGGGAACTTCCTGTGTGAAGGTGCACATCTAGATGGCCCAGTTGCTATGGTGACACTGACTGACCTCTGTGCAAAGGGTCCAAGTTATATCAGTCGGGACCTTGAGCTCAGGCTCCTGGGGGTAGAGAATTCTGAATGTAACAAGATAACCCTAATATCTCACCAGTCCCATGTCCTTCAGATTGCCTGCTTTGCTGACACTTTCCCACAAATAACCTGTTGATAAAACCTATATAATAAATGTGCTGAGCTAGCTCTGGGTCACTCAAGCTCCGTCAGAGTTTGGCTACCCACATGGACCCAGCTTTTTCTCTCTGTCCTTTTTTTGGTGGCAGGAGTGGAGGTTAATTGGGAATTGAACTCAGGGGCATTCAACCACTGAGCCACATCCCCAGCCCTGTTTTGTGTTTTATGGAGAGACAGGGTCTCACTGAGTTGCTTAGCACTTCGCCATTGCTGAGGCTGGCTTTGAACTTGCAATCCTCCTGCCTCAGCCTCCCAAGCCACTGGGATTACAGGTGTGTGCCACCTGATGCTGCTCTGTCTACATTCCCTATTGCCCTCCACTGGTGTTTCCCAGAGTCAACGGCGAGCTGCAGCTGAGAGATGGGGCCACAGCAGATAAGATGTCATGAATTGAAGCTCTACACTTCAGCTACATTCTTCCTTCTGGTCAAAGGAGAAAGGCTTTTTGCATGTTAGTTTATGCAACTAGAATCTCAGCAAGAGCTCCAGACACAGGAAACCAGACTTGGAGTTTCCATCTGGACCAAGGTGGAATAGTTCCTTGGTTTGTGTTCCCACAGAAGCAGACCCTAGCCAAGTGTGGTGGTGCACACCTGTAATCTCAGCAATTTGGAAGGCTGAGGTGGGAGGATCATAAGATCAAGGCCAGCCTTGGGAAATTAGTGAGGCCTTAAGTAACCTGGAAAGATCCTGTCTCAAAATAAAAACAATAAAAAAGGCTGGGAATATGACTCAGTGGTAAAGCGCCCCTGGGTTCAATATGTGGTACATTAAACAAAAGAAGAAGAAGAAGCCAGTGCACACGCCTGTAATCGCAGCACTTTGGAGGCTGAGACAGGAGAATTGCCAGTTCAAAGTCAGCCTCAGCAATGGCAAGGTGCTAAGCAACTCAGTGAGACCCTGTCTCTACATAAAACACAAAATAGGGCTGGGGATGTGGCTCAGTGGTCGAGTACCCCTGAGTTCAATCCCTGGTACCAAAAAAGAAGAAGAAAGAAGAAGGAAGAAAGAAGAAAGGAGGAGGAGGAAGAGGAGGAGGAGGAGAAAGAGGAAGAAGAAGAAGGAGGTGGAAGAGGAGGAGGAGGAGGAGGCCCTTAGTCAAGGATGCAACAGCAAGTAGTTTATTTTATTTCAAAGTGATCCCAGGAAACACTCATACAAAAACGAGAGAAATACATATATAAAGTCAGTAAAGAGTACTCTATTAACCCATTTCTACTGTGGACAATCATAATTTTATCCTACTTGGAAAATCAGAAAGAGTATGAAGTACACCCCAGATTTATCTCCAAAAATGGAAGAGAAAGTTGGAGTATTTATCCATCAATTCTCATTCTGACATTGATTGAAGGCTGTTTCTAAGAACTCTATAGCTTTTCTGAATTCCTCTTTGTGTGAGCCTCATGGCCTGGGGGGGTTGGGGGGGGTCAAAAGAAAAAAAAACAAAACTCAAGCATAGAGTCTCCAGCCTTAGCAATGAACAGCCTTCAAGATGAAAAGGCAAATGCTGAGTAGAAACGCAGAGGGCACCAACACACACCAAGCACACCTACAGCACACCAAGAAATGTGCTGTAGGAACCCAGTTATAAGTGGGTAGGTCATGAAGTTTTCTAACATTGAGCTCAGCACACAGAAATATACATCACTAAAGAGAAACAAGTGCTTCTCTCGATTTCATGATAAAGTCAATGAATGTAGTTATAGCAAAGAAACATGAATCAAATTTAAAATTAAATCAATTCAAATTCAAATTTAATTGAAATTATTTCATTAATTCTTATTGCCACATAAAAATGGTGAACTGAGGCCTGAAATTACACATTAACTACATCATGAAGTTAAATTCCTGTTTAGATTTATGTCGATACAAAATAAGGTCATTGTTGGAACTTCCAAAAACAGCAACTTTGAGAAGAGGAATCTTTTCAGTTCTGTGTGTGATTTATTTCTTTTCCTTGGGCTGTCAACTTAATGTGAATGGCTGCTCTTAAGTTGGCCCAAAAAAGTCCATGTTTGCTCTTCTCCATGGGCCATTCCAAATAAGTTCTTTGTGCCATAAGAGTTTTAAGCTTGTGGTAGTTCCCAGGAATAGAGTACTGTGGAATGGGTTCCAGCAAGATCAGAATTAAATTATCGAAAGCTTTATGGAAGACACTGTGGTGGGCAAAGTAGAGCTCATAATGGCACCACTCACTCTGGACAAAGTTGGGGGACAAAACAAAGATGGACTTGTAGCTCTTCTCAATGCAATTTATGATATTTTCCACAATGCTCTTGCCAGGTACAAAGTTTCTCTCGTGGAGGCAGATCTGTACATCTTCTTTTTCTAGGTTTGGGACTAATTCATTCTTCACCCAGGCAGAATCATGTTCACTGTATGAAATAAAAGCATGGAACTGGAGAGTTCTTTGGAGTTCCTCCAAGGGGACGTTCCTAGTCCTGTGCCGAGTCTGGGCCCACTGACACACCATCCTGAGATACCAGGGCAGATCCAAGTAGTGGCAGAGGAAGGTCACAGTACCAGCCAACAACAGCATGATAACCCCAATGGTGACGATCAGCAGACCTGGGTTACAGGATAATGGAGACACGTGGAAGTCCTTTAGTGGGGTTCCCTTATTGCTTTCTGGGTAGTCACACTTATAAGCATCAGTGAGGTCACTTGGTAGTTGGCTTACATGTTGGATGAAGTCTCTTAGCTCACATGTGCATTGGAATGGGTTGCTCCCTGCTTTGATTGACTTAATCTTCTGGCAGCTCTGGAAGAAGTCAGCTGATGGGTGGGAAATCGCATTATGGTCAATGATCAGTACAGAAAGGCTGCTGAAGGTACCGCATCCAGGAAGGTCGGCTAAAGAATTAGATGCTATGTTGAGTTCTTGCAAAGCTTCCAGATGGGTGACATCTTTAGGGATGTTCATTATTCTATTATTGTGAAGATCAAGTACCTTGACCTTTGGAGGCAGACATCTGAAAACAGAGTCAGTAAGTATATTTGAAGACATATTTAAACTCAATAAACTGTTAGTCCAAGAACACTTTTTCTCATCTTCTTCATAACTTAAAGAATTCTGGCTAACATCCAGTTGTTGCAGAGACTTCATATCCTTGGTCATATGAATTATTTTTGCAAGTTCTTTTAATTGATTCATTTGTAAACTAAGTGTTTTCAACTCAGTTAAATTTCTACAATTTTTAAAAACCATATCTGTTAAGAGATTATTGAAAAAATTCAAATGCAGAAATGGGCTAATTTGAGATGGGCAAAGCATATGGACCATGTGTGTACTGGTCACTGTGAAGTTCTGGATATTCATATTTGAAAAAATCTTGTAGATATTACTTTGTGGGAAACCGAAGACATCACTGACAACTTGATGTATCGACAAGGCCTTCAGGGAAGTGTGAGAATAATCAAAATTCTTTGAGTCAAGTTGACCTTGAAGTTTTACATTTGAAACGGAAAAATACTCTATAGTTGTTGGCCAAACCAATTGGAAGATATTAATGAATGAATTCCAAGTTGTTTCAATGTTGTTTAAGGTAAGATTCAATAGCCTTGGATTCTTTTGAAGTTTTGACAAAGCAATTAGGAAATAAGAGCACTCATCATCCAGCACACAGTTTATGTTAGACAGTTCCAAACTTACTGCAGTACTTACTGACATATCCAAAATAAAATGGAATTCCTTTTTCATAGGGAAAACAATATGCAGACTCTCTGTGTTAAAGTCTTGAAGACTCCCAGGATCTTCTTTTTCCCCATAAGTCTCCCCTAAAACTAGTAAAATCTCACTTATATTCAAATGAGCAATTGGCTGAACACTAGATTTTTCTAACTGTGTAGCACTCAATCCCAGAAATTTTAGTCGAGACATGTTGCCAAACTCTTTGCATATGGGCAATGCTTCGAATGTATTAAATGAGAGGTCTAAGTGCTTGAAGTTCACCGTAGGGTGGCAAGAAATTGTCCTCAACTTGTTGTGGGACAAATCCAAGTACTCCAAGTCCTGGTTGAATCTAAAAACACTGATATCAAGGTACTGGATTCTATTGTGAGAAATTATCAAAATCCTTAGCTTTGACAGTGACAGGAGGTCAGAAGTCTGCAGTTCAGATATATAGTTTTGTGATACATCTAAGGCTGTTGTTTCAAGAGATAGGTCCTTGGGAATATGGGTGAGGCCTGTTTTTGACCTGTCAACTAAAAATTCACTTTCATCAGATAGTTGGATTTTGATCTTTATTATTAACACCAAGATGATAATAAAATGAAAGAGACGAGAATTCTCTTTAGTCATTTTGTAACACTAGGCATTCCAGATGTAGCTGCTATTCTTCAGAGCATCTTGACACAGGTACAGATCCTATGGGGGAAAAAAAATCCATATTAAATGATTATCTCAAATTAAGCATAGCTCACATCAAACATGCATGTAAGAGACTTATAAAATGAAAGCTATACTTGTTAGGGTTATAAAACCTAAAATCAGGAATACAGATGATTATGTAAATCCTAATCAAATAACTAAGAATGGATGGTGTAATGAGTTGAGGGGTGGTTTCCCCGCAAAGGTTTATCTACCTCCTAATCCCCAGAAACCATGAATATTGCCTTATTTAGAAAAAGAGTTTTTGCAGAGATAAAGTTAAAGACCTTGAGATGGGAGATTGTTTTGGATTATCCAGATGCTCTGTAAATCCAATGACAAATGTCCCTATAAGAAAGAAGCAGAGGAGTATTTGACAGAGACACCAAGCAGGGGACCACATGAGGACAGGCAGTGGCTGCAGTGATGTAGCCACAGGCTAGGAATGCCCATAGCTACCAGGCGCTGGAGGAGGTTCCAGAGAGACTGCAGCTCTGCTGACACCTTGATGATGTACTTTAGGCCTCCAGAACCATGAGAGAATAAATTTCTATTGCCCTAAGTCTCCATGCTATGGTAATTTGTTTCAGCAGTCATAGGAATCTAAAAGATCTTTCATGAAAATCCCTCTGGCCCCGACCCTTCCAAGCTCATTTAGAACCAAGGCTAAGATCCCTCTGGTACCTTAGAAACAAAAGGGTAGTGTTTCCTAGGACGTTCTGGAGAGTCTTCCCATATGATCGGATTCAGACTGTTCTTGCATCACCTTCTATTATCTACATATGGTTTGGGCTAATATTTTTCTTGTTCAAAAGTTAATTGCATTATAACAAAAGGCCTTTTAGAAGATGCATTCATTGAAAACCACAGGACACTAAAGAAAGAAATTGAATAAGACCTTAGAAGACAGAAAGATCTCCCATGTTCTTTTTTTGGTGGGGGGTACTGGGGATTGAACTCAGGGACACTCAACCACTGAGCCACATCCCCAGCCCTATTTTGTATTTTTTCATTATTATTATTATGTTTTAGAGATAGGGTCTCATTGAGTTGCTTAGTGCCTCAGTATTGCTGAGGCTGGCTTTGAACCTGTGATCCTCCTGCCTCAGCCTTTCGAGCTGCTAGGTTCTATGTTCTTGGATAGGCAGAATTAACATTATCAAAATGGCCTACTACCAAAAATGCTGCACAGATTTAATGCAATTCCTTTTAAAATTCCAATGATTTTCTTCATAGAAATAAAAAAGGCAGTTATGAAATTCATTTGGAAAAATAAGAGTCCAGAATAGCCAAAGCAATTCTTAGTGAGAAAAGTGAAGCAGGAGGCATCACAACACCAGCCTTCAAATTATACTACAGAGCTATAGTAACAAAAACAGCATGGTGTTGGCACCAAAACAAACTTGAAGACAACTGGTACAGAATAGAAGATACAGAGACAAACCCACATAAATACAATTAACTCATACTAGACAAAGGTACCAAAAACATGCATTGGAGAAAAGACAGCCTCTTCAACAAATGGTGCTGGGAAAACTGGAAGTCCACATGTAGCAGAATGATATTTTTGTGTGTGTGTGGTGTTGGGGATTGAACCCAAGGCCTTGTGTATGCAAGGCAAGCACTATAGCAACTGAGCTATATCCTCTGCCCTAACAGAATGAAATTTAACCCCTATCTCTCACCCTGCACAAAACTCAACTCAAAGTAGATCAAGTGGTCTAGGCATTAGACCAGAGACTCTGCACATACTAGAAGAAAAAGTAGGCTCAAATCTCCATCATGTCAGCTTAGGAACCAACTTCCTCAACAAGACTCTTAAAGCACAAGAAGTAAAATCAAGAACCAATAAATGGGATGATATCAAATTAAAATGCTTCTTCACAGCAAAGAAAATAATCAAGAATGTGAAGACAGAACCTACAGAATGGGAAAAAATCTTTGTCACCTGCACCTCAGAGAGAGCATTAATCTCCAGGATATAAAAAGAACTCAAAACACTTAACACCAACAAAACAAAACAAAACAAAATAACCAATCAATAAATGGGCAAAGGAACTGAACAGGCACTTCACAAAGAAGAAATATGTTCAGTCAACAATGTCGAAAAATGAAAAAATGTTGAACATCTCTAGTAATTAGAGAATGCTAATTAAAGCTACACTGAGATTTAGTTCCAAGATGGCAGCCTAGACAGACGCCGCAGTCATAGTCTCTCCAGAACCGGAGTTTGAAGTAGTGGAATACCGTCTCCCAGCCAGCTTCTGGACATCATCCTACAGCTGCCACCGAAGGAATTTCACTTGCGCATATACGCAGGGCCACCAGGCAGCAGCGATTGCCACAAACAACGTGACTTCAGCTATAAGCGGCTCGGAGCCCCAGCCCAGGGCTCTAGCGCAGGATTCGCCCCAGGTGGGTGGGGCCTGCTGCTACATGGAAGTAGGCGCTCCAGCACCCACCCAACCACACAGGACCCCCAGCAGCTGCTCCTGGGGACACACGGCTCCTGCGCGGGACTCCCGGCTACCGCTCTTTGTGGATCTCCATCTACCAGGGCAGAACTTCCTACACTGGGGGAAAAATAAGAGTCCAGAATAGCCAAAGCAATTGGCTTTTTTACCGGACAGGATCTGGGGACAAACTTTTACTTTTACAAATTTTTACTTCAACACAGCACACCGTGAAACTGCATCTCCACTGCATCCAACACCACCAGCGGTCCAGCCCTTCACCCTGCTGCTGAAGCAGATGGCTTCTTTGTGAGACCCTCACCTACAACATTCCTCACTGGAGTGGGGAAATTCCAGTAAGCAACAGACAACTCCACCTACTGAGGGGAAATGAAACAATCCTGTTTATTTACATTGAGACTTTTTATTTTTTTTTCTTATTTTTTATTTTATCCTTTATCTTTTTCTCCTAATATTCCTTTTTTAAAATCTTTTTGTTTTGTTTCTCTGCTCTTTTCTTATTTTTTTTCTTTCCTCTTTTCTCTCTTGCTTTTTTCCCACGCTCACATCCCCAACATTTGTGAAACCAAGTATTTGTTATACAGTAGGATACGGTAGACTGGGATATAGTCTCGTAACTCCCACCTGCACATGTTTTATTTTTCTTAACTATCATGTCTCCTTGCTAGCTGTACTCTATTTTCTTCCTTCTTACTGGTCTTTCCTAACTCTTTCACTCTTTCTACTAATAGCCAACTTCTTTTGAATTCCTTTTTCATGCTTTCTAGGATCTAATAACCATATCCTCACTTCCTACTATCCTAACATTCTATCCTACACCCCACCCTCAAGTTTCTCTAGCCCACCAGCAGGAACTATAGACCCTTGTGCAAACTTATTGTTTACATAATAAACGTTAAATAAACTCAAAATTGCTCTATATTGTGACTAAACTGTAAATGTATTTAGGAGCTATTAGAACATACTTGGTTTGAAACTATATATTGTTTGTATTGAGATCTGTCAATATTGGTCTCCCCCTTAAAGGAGAGGTATTGAAACCCTGCAGGGAAAATATAACCATATAGGATTAAAAAACTGTAACACCTTGGATCAGCAGAGCTAGAAGGAAAGACACACAAACACCATGAAAAGACAAGGGAAGAAAGTGCCTCAAACAAACAAAGATACTACATTATTAGAATCCATGGGCAGTACAGCAGAAGAAATGACAGAACAGGAGTTCAGGATGTATATAATTAAAAATGTTCTGTGACTTAAAGAATGATATAAGAGAGCAAGCTCAGTCAGCAAAAGATCATTTCGATAAAGAGATACATAGGCATATACAGTAAGTAAAAGATCACTTCAATAAGGAGGTAGAGATTCTGAAAAAGAACCAAACAGAAATCCTTGAAATGAAAGAAACAATAAACCAAACTAAAAGCTCAATAGAAAGCATCACCAACAGATTAGACCACTTGGAAGACAGAGCCTCAGATACTGAAGACAAAATATTTAACCTTGAAAATAGAGTTGACCACACAGTGAAGACAGTAAGAAACCATGAACAGAACGTCTAATCCCAAGAATTATGGGATAACATTAAAAGACCAAATTTAAGAATTATTGGGATAGAGGAAGGCATAGAATTTCAAACCAAAGGAATGAGCAATCTATTCAATGAAATAATATCAGAAAACTTTCCAAATATGAAGAATGAATTGGATAATCAAATACAAGAGGCTTACAGGACACCAAATGGACAAAATCACAACAGATCAACACCAAGGCACATCATAGTGAAAATGCCTAATATTCAGAATAAGGAGAGAATCTTAAAAGCCACAAGAGAAAGGAATCAGATTATGTATAGGGGGAAACCAATAGGATCATTGCAGACTTCTCAACCCAGACCCTGAGAGCAACAAGATCATGGAACAACACATACCAAGCACTAAAAGACAGTGGATGCCAACCAAGAATCTTATATCCAGCAAAATTATGTTTTAGGTTTGAAGATGAAATAAAAACCTTCCAAGATAAATAAAAATTAAAAGAATTCACAGCAAGAAAGCTGGCACTAAGAACATTCTTGGCAAAATATTCCATGAGGAGGAAATCAAAAACAACAATGAAAACCTGCAAAGGGAGGAGCTACACTAAAGGAAAGGCAAATCAAAAGAGAAACCCAGTCAAGTTAAAAACTAAGAATAAACCAAAATGACTGGGAATACAAACCATGTCTCCATAATAACATTGAATGTCAATGTCCTAAACTCAGCAATTAAAATACACAGACTGGCAGATTGGATTGAAAAAAAAGACCCAACAATATGCTGCCTCCAAGAGACTCATCTCATAGAAAGAGACACTCACAGATTGAAAGTGAAAGGATGGAAAAAAAATCTATCACTGACATAGACTGTGTAAACAAGCAGGAGTTTCCATCCTCATTTCAGATAAAGTGGACTTCAAACCAAAGTTAGTGAAAAGGGATAAAGAAGGTCATTTCATACTGCTTAAGGGAATCATACATCAACAAGACATAACAATCTTAAATATCTATGCCCCAAACAATGGGGCAGCCATGTTTGTCAAACAAACCCTTCTCAAATTCAAGAATCAAACAGACCACAACACAATAGTATTGGGTGACTTCAACACAACACTCTCACCACTGGATAGATCTTCCAAGCAAAAACTAAACAAAGAATCTGCAAGACTCAATAGAACATTCAATGGTCTAGACGTAACGGATATATATAGAATATTCCATCATTCAACAAGCAAATACACATTTTTCTCAGCAGCATATGAATCCTTCTCCAAAATAGATCATATGCTATGCCACAAAGCAAGTCTTAGTAAATACAAAAAAATAGAGATACTACCCTGCATTCTATCTGACCATAATGGACTGAAACTAGAAATTAATAACAGTTTTAAAAAAAGAAGCCACTACAACACCTGGAGACTCAATAATTTGCTATTGAACAATGCATGGGTAACAGAAGACATCAGGGAGGAGATTTAAAAAAAATTCTTGGAGGTAAATGAGAACTCTGATACAACATACCAAAATCTCTGGGACACTATGAAGGCAGTGCTAAAAGGAAAGTTCGTTACATTAAGCTCATACATTCAAAGACGTAAAAGTCAACAAATCAATGACTTGACACTACAACTCAAAGCCCTAGAAAAAGAAGAACAAAGCAACACCAAAAGAAGTAGAATACAGGAAATAATTAGAATCAGGGCTGAAATCAATGAAATTGAAACACAAGAAACAATTGAAAAAAATTATAAAACAAAAAGCTGATTCTTCAAAAAAATAAACAAAATTGACAAACCCTTAGCCACTCTAACAAAAAGAAGGAAAGAGAAAACCCAAACTACCAAAATTCATGATGTAAAAGGAAATATCACGACAGACCCTGCTGAAATACAGAGGATAATCAGAAACTATTTTGAAAACTTATATTCCAGTAAAATAGAAAACCCTGAAGACACTGACAAATTCCTAGAGACGTATGACCTACCCAAACTGAACCAGGAAGACATTCATGACTTAAGCAGATAAATTACAAGCAAGGAAACAGAAGAGGTCATTAACAGCTTCCAACTAAGAAAAGCCCTGGACCAGATGGATTCTCAGCCAAGTTCTACAAGACCTACAAAGAAGAACTAACTCCAAAACTCCTCAAATTATTCCATGAAATAGAAAAGGAAGTAACCCTTCCAAACTCATTCTATCACCTTGATTCCAAAACCAGACAGAGACACATCAAAAAAGGAAATTTTCAGACCAATATCCCTGATAAATATAGATGCAAAAATTCTCAATAAAATTTTGGCAAATTGCATACAAAAGCATATTACAAAAATAGTGCACCATGATCAAGTGGGGTTCATTCTAGGGATGCAAGGTTGGTTCAACATATGGAAATCAATAAACGTAATCCATGACATCAATAGACTTTAAAAAAATCACATGATTCAATTGATGCAGAGAAAGCATTTGACAAAATACAGCACCCTTTCATGTTTAAAACACTAGAAAAACTAGGGATAGTAGGAACATACCTCAACATTGTTAAAGCAATGTTTGCTAAACCTAAGGCCATCATCATCCTAAATGGAGAAAAATTGAAAGCATTCTCTCTAAAAACAGGAACAAGACAAGGATGCCCTCTCTCACCACTCTTATTCAATATAGTCCTTGAAACTCTAGCCAGAGCAATTAGACAGATGAAAGAAATTAAAGGGATATGAATAGGAAAAGAAGAACTCAAACTATCATTATTTGCAGACAACATGATTCTATACTTAGAGGATCCAAAAAATTCCACCAGAAAACTTCTAGAACTGATAAATGAATTCAGCAAAATCACAGGATATAAAATCAACACCCATAAATCAAATGCATTTCCATACATCAGCAACAAGTCCTCTGAAAGAGAAATTAGAGGAAAACTACTCCATTCACAATAGCCTCCAAAAAAGTAAAATACTTGGGAATCAATCTAACAAGAAAGAAATTGAAGAAGATCTTAGAAGATGGAAAGACCTCCCATGCTCTCGGATAGGCAGAATCAATATTATTAAAATGGCCATATTACCCAAAGCACTATACAGATTCAATGCAATCCCAATTAAAATCCCAAAGGCCTTTCTTATAGAAATAGAAAAGGCAATCATGAAATTCATTTGGAAAAATAAGAGACCCAGAATAGCCGAAGCTATCCTGAGCAAGAAGAGTGAAGCAGGAAGCATCACAATACCAGACCTTAAACTTTACTACAAAGCAATAGTAACAAAAATGGCATGGTGTTGGCACCAAAATAGACATGTAGACCAATGGTACAGAATAGAAGACACAGAGAGTAATGCACATAAATATAGCTATCTCATACTAGACAAAGGTGCCAAAAACATTCATTGGAGAAAAGATAGCCTTTTCAACAAATGGTGCTGGGAAAACTGGAAATCCATATGCAGCAAAATGAAACTAAACCCCTATCTCTCACCATGCAAAAAACTCAACCCAAAGTGGATCAAAGACCTAGGAATTATGTCAGAGATCCTGTTTCTAATTGAGGAGAAAGTAGGCCAAACTTCATCACACTGGATTAGGCCTCAACTTCCTTAACAAGACACCTATAGCACAAGAAATAAAAGCAAGAATCAATAAATGAGATGGATTTAAACTAAAAAGCTTCTTCTCAGCAAAAGAAACTATCAATGAGGTGAACAGAGAGCCTACATTCTGGGAGAAAATTTTTGCCACACACACATCAGATAGAGCACTGATCTCCAGGATATATAAAGAACTCAAAAAACTTAACACCAAAAAAACAAACAACCCAATCAATAAATGGGCTATGGAGCTGAATAGAAACCTCTCAGAAGAAGACATACAATCAATAAACAAATATATGAAGAAATGTTCAACATCTCTAACCATTAGAGAAATGCAAATCAAAACTACTCTCAGATTTCATCTCACCCCAGTCAGAATGGCAGCTATCCAAAACACAAGCAACAATAAGTGCTGGTGAGGATGTGGTGAAAAATGCACACTCAAACTTTGCTGGTGGGACTGCAAACTGGTACAACCAATCTGGAAAGCAGTATGGAGATTCCTTTAAAAACTTGGAATGGAACCACCATTTGATCCAGCTATCGCACTCCTTGGCTTATACCCTAAAGATTTAAAAACAGCATACTACAGTGATGCAGCCACTTCAATGTTTATAGCAGCACAGTTCACAATTGCTAAACTGTGGAAGCAACCCAGATGCCCTTCAATAGATGAATGGATAACGAAACTGGTACATATACACAATGGAATATTATTCAGCAGTAAAAGAGAATAAAATTATGGCATTTGCAGGTAAATGGATGGAATTGGAGAACATTATGCTAAGTAAAGTAAGCCAATCCCAAAAAAACAAATGCCAAATGTTCTCTCTGATTAGTGGATGCTGATACATAAGGGGAGTGGGAATGGGGAACATAGGAGAAATGGAGGAACTCTGGATGGGGCAGTGGGGAGGTAGGGGGAGGGAAGGGGGAATGGGTGTAGTAAAGATGGTTGCATGAGATGGTCATCACTACACTAGGTGCATGTATGAAGACACAAATGGTGTGACTCTATCTGGTTTGCAACCAGAGAGTTGGAAAAATTGAGCTCTATATATGTACTATGACTTGAAATGCATTTTAATTAATTAATTAAAAAAATAAAGCTACACTGAGATTTTATCTCTGTCAGAATAGCAATTATCAAGAATACAAGTAACAATAAATGCTGGCAAGGATACGGGGGAAAGGTATACTCATAAATTGCTGGTGGGACTGCAAATTGGTGCAACCACTTTGGAAAGCAGTATGGAGATTCATCAGAAAACCTGGAATGGAACCATTCCATTTGACCCAATTTTCCTACTGCTTGGTCTATACCCAAAGGACTACAGTGTGCTACAGTAACACAACCACATCAGTGTTTATAGCAGCTCAATTCACAATACCTAAGCTACGGAACCAACCTAGGTTCCCTTCAATAAATGAATGTATAAAGAAAAATGTGGTATATATATATATATATACATGGAATATTACTCAGTCATAAAAACGAATATAATTATGGAATTTGCTGATAAATGGATAGAACTTGAGACTGTTATGCTTAGTGAAATAAGCCAATCCCCAAAAACTAAAGGCTGAATGTTCTCTCTGATATGTGGATGTTACATACAATAAAGGGAGGAAGGAAGAATAGAAGTTCATTGGATTAGACAAAGGGGAATGAAGGGAAGAGAGGGGAGATGGGAATAGGAAAGACAGTAAAATGAATTGGACATAACTTTCCTGTGCTTATATATGAACACACGACCAGTGAAACTCTACATCATGTACAACCATAAGATTAGGATTCTAATGAGAATAACTTGTACTCCATATGTGTATAATATATCAAAATATACCCTTTTGTCATGTATATCTTAAAAGAACAAATTTTTTTAAAAAGATAAAAAAGAAGATCCATTAATTCATCTATTTGTTTATTCAACAAATATTCATTGATCACCTATTGGCCATGCTTTAGGCATTGGAGACACAGCAGTGAACAAGACAAAGTCCTATTTCTCAAGGAACTAATTATCTGGTGGGGAGACAGAAAATAAAGGAATAAATGAATAAACTTAATTTCATTTAGCGATAAGTGGTATGTAGAAAAATGAAGCAGTAAAAATTGTAGGTAGGAGATGGTGCTTGGTGATATATTTTCTTCTCAAATAGGAGAAGGCCTTTTTGAGATGACTCTGTGGTAAAAATCAGAATGAAGTGAATGATTCACTGTGGAAAAACCTGGGGGTGAGGCATTTCTGGTAAAGGTCCTGAGATGGAATTGAAGTTGGCTTGTCTGAGACACAGCAAGGAGGTCAACATTAGCACAGTCAACATGAGCAAAGGTAAGAGGAAGCCAAGATCACACCGGGGCCTCGGAGATCAGTGTTCTATCCCAAGAGGGCCAAGGGCAGGGAGCTTGGAAGGGTCTAAGGAATGGAGTTGTTTCCCTCTCCCTCTGCATTTCCTTCATCAAGTATGCATTTCTCCCCACAAAGTGCTAGACATCATCTTAGGTTCTGTCTGTTGTACTAGTTATCAACCCAGGTGGCTCAGAGGCCATCCTGTCATCACCATTCCAGTGGCACGTGACAGCAGAAGGAGCTGCCTTGGGGATGAACCCTAGAGAGTGATAATGCCTCTCACCCCAGACACCATTCCAGCTGGGGCCACACAGTGATGCAGCTCTGAGAGAACTTACTCAAAATCTCTGAGAACAGCACTGGACGCGCAGGCCATCAACACCCAGCAAAGAGTCCTCACATGTCCCTTTCCATACCTCCACTGGTGCAGAAGGACTTAAATGATTCAGCTCCCAGAAACAACCCTGTTACAAATGTCCCCCAAGTTAGACATGCAAACTGAACTGATTTTCAGAGCTCGCCTTGGACTCACCCTTTTGTAGGAATGTCCAAAGCTACTTTGGTTACCCTTCAGACACAGAGGAGGGCCCCTCCTAAGTGCCTTCACAAGACCGAGCAAGAAAGATGACACAAACATTGAAGTTCATGTTAAAAGTAAAGGTAGTCTTTTTATGGCACTGATTATACTTGGTGGAAAGGCCCAGAAATTTCCCAAATATTCTTGACAATTTCCTAAAAGATTTAAATGGAGGGGCTGGGGTCGTGGCTCAGTGGTAGAGCACTTGCCTTGCACGCGTGAGGCACTGGGTTCGATCCTCAGCACCACATACAAAATACATACATAAATAAATAAAGGTTGTTAAAAAAAAAGATTTAAATGGATAAACTGCCTGTCCCCAAGTATTTAATAAAAACATAATTTCAGTTTCCTATCTAGCTAAATTAATTGACTCAAGTATCATTCGCTGAATTAATGGACTCAAACACCCACCCCCCATTTTGCTCTGTTATTTAAAAATCATCAATTGTTTATATTTTTTTAAATTGGTATATATTATTTATATAGACTAGTGGGTTTCATTATGGCATATTCTTACATACACATATATATTTATATATAATCATTAGTTTGAAGTACTTAGTTTACAAAGCCATTTTTAATTTCTATAATTAAGAAATCTAAGTATTACATACATAAAGAACTGATCTTAGACATTTACAGAATCTATAAATTTTATATACCAAACTTGCTAAACTCAGTGAAAATCCTTGTCTCAATTCTCTAGACTAAACAAAATATTTTGGGGGCAAAGTCTGAATCATAGCCACTAACACTCATCTATATTAGAACTTCAAAATTATTTTACTACCCAATGAAATGATGATTTACTGAATTGAACAGTTAAAGGAAGCTTTACTTTTAAAAGTATAAAAACCTTCAGGTTTGTCTTTTTTTGTGATTATGATGGGTGTAGCCTCATGTCAGATGATTCAGGGATGCAATGCATTTGAGTCACCTTTGTTTGGAGGCTTCAGGGGCATTAAATCGGTGTTTGACTGATCTTGATGTACACTACTCAAACAATTTGACCCCTGAAGTTCAGTCCTGCCAATATGCAACAAGAGTCTTCTCTGCACCAAACCAACTAGCTATTAACCACAGGATAAAAGGATTGGAACCAACTCAAGAGATTTTCCTCTTGGCTTCCATGTGGTTTTACGAACTTTTGCTTTTCGTTGAGAAGATGGAGTCACTTTCAGTTCTTTTGACCAAACTGAACGTGACCTTGGAAACATTTTCAAAGCCTACAATTACCCCTGACTTCTAGCTCTCCAGAACAGTTTTAGTGGTCTCAGAAAAAGAGTGGAGACAGCCCAAGGTAAAAACTAAAATAAACCTGCCCATTAAAACAGAGGAGCTGTGTGGCAGCCGTGCTTCCAGGAGACACATGCACATCCTACACTAGTCTGGGTTTTATTAGCATAATGACATAGCTAAGACAGGCTGCTTAAGAAAAGAGGCTGATTTGGACTCACAGTACTGGTCCAAATCAAGGGGCTGCATCTGGTGAGGCCTTCTTGCTGGTAGTCCAAATGTAGTGCAAACATCTGGTGGCACCTGTGTATGTCTCTGCTGGTCTTTCTTCCTCTTCTTAAAAAGACTCGATTATGGGACCCACCCTAATGACCTTACCTATTGCTTAAAAGGGGGTAAGGGAGCCACGTGGGCCTTCCCAACAAGTTGGGGGTCCAGAGAGACAAGGAAAAGAAGGGGTCTCCAGGGAAGACGATATGGAGTCTCTCTGGACGGTGGCGATTCACGGAGCCAATCTCCCCAGGCCCCAGGGTGTAGGTAAAAATCTGCTCTGCCCCAGTGACACGCAGAAACACCCAGAGCAAGAAGCAGAAAACACCGTTTATTCCAGAAAGTGTAGAAACTTAAATACACTCTTGGACCAATCAGATCCAAGGGTCACAAGCAAAGGGGTGCTGTTTGGCAAGAGCACAGTCTATTTGCATAGAATGGGGAAGGATGGAAGGGAGGGGTTGAAAGTATTGGAGAGTGCTCCTACACGTACCTAATCCTCATCTCCTCCCAAAGGCCCCACCTCTAAACCCCATAATCAGTTTGAGTTTCCACCCTCTTAACACCTCGCTGTAGGGATTAGATTCCAACACATGAACCCTTGGAGGGACACACTGAAACCACACCCAAGCCAGAGCTTGTTCCACTTTCCTAAACATTTTCAATGCAAAGACTATGGCTGGAGGGGGAACGAGGTGAAGGGTAATGTCATCTAAAATTTAAAAACTAGCAGTTCTGAAAGAAAACCAGACACCTCTGTGACCCGAATATTTCGTCTTACTACTCAAAAATATCTCCTGAAAGCAAATCACACATGAAGCATCATCTAGGAAAAAAAATTTTTTTTCTCTGATTTAGGGTTAGGAACTGAGAAACTAATGTTAGTTCAAACCACACAATAAGTATATATGTGAAATATAACCCACTTAGAAAAACACCCAGGGCTTAGAGAGTTTTGCAATTTCTATACCCAATAACTAGCTACACCATTATTTTCTTTTGTGGAATAAAATAAGATGTTGCTTACCAAGACAACCTGCCAGTCTGCTGTTTGGCAGCCTTTAAGAAATTCAAGTATACTTCCGTGAACTTTTATTTCATTGGCAACCCCTTTCAGTGTTGGGCGGGGGAGCTCTTTTGTGCCATCTACTGAAGTCCAGTGGGATTACACTACATAGTAAGTATAAACTTTTCTCCTTTTCATATATAGATAAAATAGGGTCTGTGGGCCAATTGATAGAAGTGTGCTCAAAGGGAATCATAGTACTTCACGACAGTCAGCTCACTGCTGTAGACATCACCAAAGTGAAGGAGGTGATCTTAATAAATCACAGATTTTTTTATTGGCTAAATTCAAAATGCCTATTTCAGTGCTGTGCTGGAAGAGGCAGGGGTGTGGGTCTGGGTATTTCAGCTGCTCTGCTCTTCCTCTAGCTTTTGGAGTGGGGGGTACTGGGGATTGAACCCAGGGGCTCTCTACCACTGAGCTACATCCCCAGCCTTTTTAATATTTATTTTGAAACAGGGTCTTGTTAAATTCCTTGTTGTAGGGAAAGACAAGGCACCAGATAGGAAACAGGAAGCAGGTTTATTTGACTGTTTCGGTTCAGTGGGTACATCTTTTGCTGTAATCAATTAATTCCCCTGAACCCCAAGTTCAGGCAGTTTCAGAACTTTATATCCAGAGTGTCAGGGGAGGGGCTCAGAAGTGCACAGTTTGCACAAGTTCACACAAAAGCAGCTTTTTCTTTCACTGTTCTGGGCAAGTTAACCCTTCAAGGACAGTACCTGAGAAGGGGAGAGCTGCTTTTTCCCTGCCAGCTGTTACCATGGAGCCCAATTAGTAACATCTTTTCTTATCTCTGAAATGTAAACATCTCTGTGAAGTTCAGGCCCAAGGCCAGAGGCCTTGTTAAGGGATCTGTCCTTCTTGTTACACTTTACATTGACAAACTTGCTTCCCGCTTAAAACAACAGCAACAACAAAAACAAAAACAAAAAAACTTTTATAAATTATTATATTGTTACTACACTAGATAGTCCAAAAATGTTTTTGAAAAACTAGTAAGGGTGTGCTCAGCACCTGGAGTGCCGATCTCTTTTAGGCTGGTGGCCAAGCAAGACAGAGCAAGCTGGGCGCGGTGGCGCAAGCCTATAATCCCAGCACTTTGGGAGGCTGAGACAGGTGAATCGCGAGTTCAAAGCCAGCCTCAGCAATGACGAGGCGCTAAGCAACTCAGTGAGACCCTGTCTCTACATAAAACACAAAATAGGGCTGGAGATGTGGCTCAGTGGTCGAGTACCCCTGAGTTCAATCCCTGGTACCAAAAAAAAAAGTGTGGCCTTTTCATGCCCTCTATGTTGTAACATGCATCAGTATTTCACCTCCTTTATTACCAAATACTTTTCAGTTGTACGGATATGCCATATTCTATTTATCCATTCCTCGGTTGATGGACACTATGGCTTTTATGAGTAATGCTGCTATAAACATTTATGTACAAGTTTTTTCATAGACATAGTTTCTCAGCTATATACTTAGGAGTGGAACTAATGCATAAAACAGGGATTCTACAGTTAGCCTTTTGAGGAATTGCCAAAATGTTTGAAAGCAGCTGCACCATTTTACCTTCCCACCAGCAGTATGTAAGGGTTCCAATTTCTCCACAACCTAACTGATGTTTTCTTGTCCTCTCTCTTGTATTACAGCAATCCTATCAAGTATGAAATGGTATCTCATTGTGATTCTTATTTGCATTTCCCTGATCAATATGATGTTGAGCACCTTCTTTGATACTAGAGATCAAATCCAGGGATGCACTATCACCAAGCTACATCCCAGTCCTTGAGACAGGCTCTCACTGAGTTGCCTAGGCTGGCCTTGAAATTGCAATCCTCCTGCCTTAGCCTCCCAAGTAGCTGGGACTACAGACATGCACCGCCATGCATGTACTTAAAATGATACAAAATGAAGGCAGAGATGCCAAGCTTTATTCTGCTTTCAGTCATCCATTGGGCATCTGCAGGCCTAAGTAGAGTCAGTGCTTTTAACACAAGAAGCTTCTCTAAGTCCCTTTTACACTTCTGTCATGAAGGTGTGGAGAATATATCTTAATCAATAAACACAGTATCAAAATTTGTGAGGTTCTTCTCACAGTGAGGTTAGTGTTTCCATCATGTGCAGAGCAGCATAGCATATTCCTTTCTTTCTGTTATTCAGTTTCCCACCACTATAGTGAAATACCTGAGATAATTATAAAGATGAAAGATTTACTTTGGCTCCCAGTTTTGGAGATTCCAGTCCAAGATCAGGTAGACCCATTGTTTGGACCTCTGGTGGTGTGCCAGATGGCAATGGCAATTACTGTAAGCAAAAATGCTCACCTCATGAGCCAAAAATAGAAAGAGGAAGAGGATAAGTTCCCACAATCCACTTCAAAAGCACACTCCCAATGACCCAAGGACCTCCCTCTAGGCCCCACCTTCTAAAGATCCACAGCACCCCCCAATTGTACCTCCCTAAGGAATGAGCCCTTAACACATGACCTTTGGGGGACACTACCTCTATTCAAACATAGCACCTTTCTTTCCTCACTACTTTCTCTACATAATCCCACAATTTCTCCAACCCACCAGATCCTAGAACTTCAAATTGTGTCCTGTAAATCTCACTGGGAATGAGAATTGGCATCATTTAGACTTTTACTTTTTAATGACTTCTCCCTTAATTACCCTAATACTTTCCAGCCAAATTTTTGCAATTGACACTAGAATGTCAATACCTGAGTACATCTCAGGTCAAGACAAGCCATTTCCAACTATTTGCATGAGAGCAGGATGAGGATGGGGATTTGCTCTTTCATTTCACAAAATGTCACAAGCAATTTTATGGAGCCTTGGACTGGATTTTTTACTATTATCTTAAGATAAATTCCTGGAGAGAAATAATCAGATTAAAGAACATGGACATTTTTATATCCTTGATACATAGCACCAAAGTGCTTTCCATAAAGTTTGTTCCAGTGTACCTGCTCTCCAAGGGAGCGTCAGAGCATGCATTGTACAATCCTCCACAAAAAGAACATTTTAGACATCTGGCAATTTCATTGATGTACATCAATATCTCATTGTTGTATCATTTTTATTCCTCTATAAATGTTATTGAACTTTCTATATTTGTTGGCAATTTGTATCTCTTTAGTGAATTGCCTGTTCATGTTGTTTTGCCTATTTTTTCTACTGGGGTTATGTTTTTACATTATCTTATGTTACTGACATTGGCCTTCTGTCAAATATTTTGCAAACATACACTTCATTGTTTATCTTTCCATTTCATGATCTTTTGAACTAATAGATGTATACATTTTTATATAAGCAAGTCCATTTTTTAAAAAATTGCTATTACTAATGTTATTCAGTTGTGTACCAGTAAACTGGTTCAAAAAACAGTCTGATTTGTAGCATTTCCTGATATTTGTGGTGTCACTTCTCCCACCACAGCTGATTTCTTGTTACAATTGATCTGTTTGCAGAATTTTTGGATATTTAAAAATTGGCTCTGCTGAGCCTGTACAATCCAGCTCCAGCACACAATGCTACCTCGCTTTCAAGTTTAGAAAGCTCTTGTCCACCGCAGGGACTCAGGAGGCTAAGGCAGAAGGATCACAAGTTCAGCCAGGCACGGTAGTGCAAGCCTGTAATCCCAGCACTTAGGGAGGCTGAGACAGGAGAATCACGAGTTCAAAGCCAGCCTCAGCAATGGCGAGGCGCTAAGCAACTCAGTGAGACCCTGTCTCTACATAAAACACAAAAGTTCAATCTCCATTACCAAAAAAAAAAAAGGTCACAACTTCAAAGCCAGCCTCAGCAACTTAAGGAAGCTCTAAGCAACTTAGATAGACTCTGTCTCTAAATAAAATACAAAAAGGGCTGAGGATGTGGCTTAATGGTTAAGCACCCCTAGGTTTAATCCCTGGCACATGCATGTGTGTGTACACACACACACACACACACACACACACACACACACAGTCCTTCTCCATAACAAGGTCCAATAGATATATCTGTTTATATCTGTTTGTGTTCTTCTCAAACATAGGTTCTCAGTTATTTTAACTATGTTTTAGAGCCTCCACTTAATGACTCTCTAAATCACCCTTTTGAATGGAGTCTTCTGGAGAATGGCAACATGGACTGATCATTATTAGTCCTTTTTTGCTCTTCCAGGAAATCCATCCTGGCTGTGTCTCCTCTCTCTGTGTGACATATGGGAGCATTAATTGCCTTTTGTCAGCTATGGGCATTAGGCAAAAGTCTAAGACAAAGGAAAACCCCACTCAATATCCGGTTACACACAAATTTGACTTTCAGTTTCTTTGGCAATCAAGTATACCCATGTCTTTCACCTCAGGAGCCTATAACTGAGGGCCATATTTCCTATTATATACATATATTATTATGCCATGAGTTTCCACTGGTTAATTAAATATTTGTGTGGCAGAGTCAAAAAAAATGAATAAACTATTACTTAAATGTAGGGGGAAAATGCTGTCTTATATTCCATAAGTGGTCTAACATTTTTCCTAAGCCCCAAAGCTTAGGATGATAAAACTCACCCAGAGTCTAATGGGGATTCAGAGGATGCTCTAAGGACTAGTGCATACAGTTCTGAAGCTGGCTCTTTTCTTGCTGACATAAGCCACACACTCTCCTGCCCATAGTTTACTTTCCCTCTTTCATTTGGGAAAGGAGAGTGGGGAAGAAAGATCCCTAAATGAGCATTTACACAAAAAGACTGTTTCAATGTGAAAACAGAGAGTAAACAGGAAGACATTAAGCTGTCTCTAATTGGCTGAATGAGCATCACTTTCACCTCACCCCAAACCTAATTCCCCAACTCAGTTGAAACAACCTTTTCATTATGTCTTCCCCAAAGACACGAGGATATGTAAGCACCTCCAGATAGGAGCTAGAACCATCATGTTTATCAGAGTTCAAGTTAATGGTTGTTTCTTAATTTGGATTTCCTGACTTTAAGTGTTCCCATCATTTTCACTGACTAGTGTTAAGTTCAAATTAAAAGCAGCTCTGATATTAGCCCAAAAAAGTCCACGTTTGCTCTTCTCCACCGGCCATTCCAAGTAAGTGCGCTGTGTCATGAGAGCCTTCAGCTTGTGATATTTGTTGGGAATGCTATTGGATGGGATGGGTTCCAGCAAGATCAGGAGTAAGTTATCAGACCCTTCATGGAAGAGATTGTGGTGGGCAAAGTAGAGCTCATAATGGCACCATTCACTCTGGACAAAGTTGGGGGACAAAACAAAGATGGACTTGTAGCTCTTCTCAATGCAATTTATGATATTTTCCACAATGCTCTTGCCAGGTACAAAGTTTCTCTCGTGGAGACAGATTCGTATATCTTCTTTTTCTAGGCAAGGTACTAGCTCATTTTTTACCCAGGCAGAATCATGTTCACTGTATGAAATAAAAGCATGGAACTGGAGAGTTCTTTGGAGTTCCTCCAAGGGGACGTTCCTAGTCCTGCGCCGAGTCTGGGCCCACTGACACACCATCCTGAGATACCAGGGAAGATCCAAGTAGTGGCAGAGGAAGGTCACAGTACCAGCCAACAACAGCATGATAACCCCAATGGTGACGATCAGCAGACCTGGGTTACAGGATAATGGAGACACGTGGAAGTCCTTTAGTGGGGTTCCCTTATTGCTTTCTGGGTAGTCACACTTATAAGCATCAGGCCAGCCCTCTACCACCTCACTTGGTAGTTGGCTTACATGTTGGATGAAGTCTCTTAGCTCACATGTGCATTGGAATGGGTTGCTCCCTGCTTTGATTGACTTAATCTTCTGGCAGCCCTGGAAGAAGTCAGCTGATGGATGGGAAATCGCATTATGGTCAATGATCAGTACAGAAAGGCTGCTGAAGGTACCACATCCGGGAAGGTCGGTTAAAGAATTAAATGCTATGTTGAGTTCTTGCAAAGCTTCCAGATGGGTGACATTTTTAGGGATGTTCATTATTCTATTATTGTGAAGATCAAGTACCTTGACCTTTGGAGGCAAACATCTGAAAACTGAGTCAGTTAGTATATTTGAAGACAAATTTAAAACCACTATACTTTCAACCCAAGTGCAATTTTCCTCAAGTCTATGAGATTCCAAAGAATTCCAGCTAACATCCAGGAATTCCAAAGATGGCATATTCTTCGTCATGAGAGATACTTTATAAAGGTTTTTTAATCCATTCTTTTGTAAGATAAGTGTCTCCAATTGCACTAAAGTGGAACATTTTTGAAATACACTATCTGTGAACACATTCTGGGTAAAGTTCAAAAACTTAAATGTGCTTGGTGCCTGAGGACAAAGCATGTGAATAAAAGGTGTGTCTGATATGGTTAACATCATAATGTTCATCTCAGAAAACACTGTGTACAATGCTGTCTGTGAAAAGATAAAAACTTGGTTTTTAATATGTTCTATTTTCAATGCTTTCAGTGTTGTTTCAGAATAAGTAAAATGTTCTTTATTAATGCTTTCAACTATTGTTAGATTGTAAATATTGAGATATTCCACAGGTTTGGGCCAAAGGAATTCAAAAACTCTAACCAAGCATTTCCAAGTTGTTTCCATGTGGTTGAGAGTAACGTTCAGTAAAGTTGGACCTCTAGTGAGTTCCAACAAAAATTGAATTAAGACTTGACAGTTATCATTATTCAATTTAATATTTGTCAGCTGTAAACACCCTAAAGTATTAACTGATACATTCACTTGGACAGAGAATAAACTCTCTGGGTGAAAAACAAAGTGAAGTGACTTTGTGTTCAGAATTCGAAGACTTTCTGCCTCATTTTCTTTCATGTAATAACCTCCTAAATCCAGAAGAATGTAATTTAGATGCAAGTGAGCAATTGGTAGCAGATCTAATTCCTGGAACTTTATAGCACTTAATCCTAAGAAATTCAGTTGTGTCAAATTGCTGAATTCCGGACAGATGGGCAGAGCATCAAAGTCATTGAATGAGAGATCTAAATGCTTGAAACCCACAACAGGGTAGCAAGACATCTTTTGCAACTGATTGTGAGATACATCCAAATATTCTAGGTCCCAGTTGAACTTGAAAACACTAAAATCAAGTGTCTGGATTCTATTATGGGAAAGTCGCAAAACTTTCAGCCTTGACAAAAAGCTGAGATCAGAGATCTGAAGCTCAGATATGTAGTTTTGAGACATATCTAAGACTTCGGTTCTTAGTGGCAGGTCTTTTGGAACACGAGTCAGGCCTATTTTTGACATGTCAACTGTAAGTTCATTTTCATCAGAGACCTGGACTAGGATTCCGGCTATCAAGATCATGATGCAAACAAAATGAAGGTGGCTGACAACATGCTGTTTGTCTGGGGTCATGATGCAATGTCTCTCCTCAAGAGCTGCTGTTCTTCAGACCATTTTGAATTGTGTCCAGTTTCTAGAATTACAACATATGGTAAGATGAATAAAGTTTGAATGATTTCTTTCAAATTTCCACTTACTAAAATCCCAATGGTTTCTTCATTCACAAGCACAATCATTTCTGTCCCTAGATTTTTATGTGACACTTTTTCTTGTTCCACAGTCTTTTGGTGCCAGGGGGAACACAAGGAATCATGGCCATGTGTCTTGACCTGTCCAATGGCACCTAAGGACTCACTCTGGAGTTGCCTTTGTTTCACATACCTCAGAACTTCAAGAGTTGGAGCAACCTCCTGGGTGGTGTTTGTGGGAAAGATTTAAAGGCAAATATACTAGCTGCAGCCACATGGGGCAAGAGATAACAGATGGGCAAGTCATAAATCTACCACAAATCCAGGGAGCGAAGAAGATGGGAACAAAGATAAATGACAGAACAGAGGCTTTGGAAAGCTCCACGTATGCCAACAAATCCACAAGTCCACACACTGTCCAGAGCTGGACACAGGCTCAGAGAATATCTGAGAAAAGTCTAAACTTTCATCCCTGCTGAATGTCTAAGCTCCACCTGAGCAGAAAGTGAAGACTAAGGCAGAAGGGCTCCAACATGGAGCTAGTCTGCAAAGATCTGGAGCTCTTTTTTGGTTTTGGTGTTCGGTTTGGTTTGGTTTTTGCTCCAGGTGTTTGAAGAAATCTCAAATCACTAGTTGACTACTGAGCTAACAGAATAGAGAATTCACTGTCCACAGTCATTCCAAAAAATCATTTAGAAAAGTCCCTGAATAAGTGAACAAGTATGACTCACAGCAGGCAGACAGAAAGCCCTGGGGGAGGGTAAGAACCTGATTTCTAGTTACTACATTAGAATATTTAAACTATAAAAATTCTAGGAAAAACATGTCTGGCTTATTAAAAAAAAGAAGTATTGTCCACTCATGGGTTGGGGGAGTAATTAAAAGAATAAAGTCAAAGTCAAAGAAATGACACACCCAACATCGTCTCACTCCAACAACACTAATCAAGACAGTGTGGTGTTGGCCACAGAAAAGGTGAGAAGATTGATGGAACAGAATACAGAGCTTGGAAACAGACCCATGCAAAGAGTCAATGAAGTTTTTTGTTTTTTTTTTAATATTTTTTTAGTTGTCGATGGACCTTTACTTACTTATATGCAGTGCTGAGAATCAAACCCAGTGCCTCACACATGCTAGGCAAGTACTCTACCACTGAGCCACAACCCCAGTCCCTCAAATGAGTTTTGACACAGAAGCAAAGACAATTCAAAGCAGAAAGGACAGTCTGTTTAACAGATGTTGCTGGAGCCAGGTGCAGGGGTACAGATCTGTAACCTCAGCTTCTCGGGAGGTTCAGTCAGGAGGATCTCAAGTTAGAGGACAGCCTCAGCAACTTAATGAGAACCCGTTTCAAAATAAAAAATAAAAAGTGTAGCTCAGTGCCCCTGGGTTCAACCTTCAGTACTGAAAAAAAAAAAAAAGTTGCTGGAACAAATAGACATCTACATGCAAGAAGAATAATCATCATCTAGACATAAGTTTCACAAAAATAGCTCAAAATTGATCACAGAACTAAATGTAAAAAGCAAACTGTAAAACGTCTAGAAGATAACATAGGAGAAAAGGTAGATTACTTTGAGTTTAGCAATGACTTTAGATAGCACTTTGAAAAAAATCAGTGAAAGAAAAAACGAAGTTGGATATCATTTAAATTTCCTGTTTTGCAAACAATTGCTAAGAAAGTGATAAGCCATAGACTGGGAGAAGATATCTGAAAAATACATATCCAATTAAGGACCTGGTTCCAAAATATACAAATAATTCTTTTTTTTTTTTTCTTGTTGGTTTTTATTTCCTTATGCATCCAGTGAACCAACTCCCAGGGAGCTGGATCCAACTCTAAATTCCATCTTTAGCAACTGATTGATTACAGCATGGCTCTGTTCCATACCAAGAATCAAAAGTTCCTCATTCCCAAACTTTTATCTTTCTGCCCAAACCACAGATTTCCCTGAATTATGGCTGGCCTGGTAAATCCTGTAAAGCCAGATGACCAAAAAGGAGGTGAACTAAAACCACTGGGCAAGGCTTTATTGGAAATACATGCTCTCGAGCTGAACTCTCCCGTCCATCAGAGTGTGTACGTGAGAATGGCGCACGTGTTCTGGGGTACAGAAAATTTTATAAGGCCCAGTCAGAAAGGGGAGGGCTTAGGGTAGGAAGAGAAGGTCAGAGTCCTTCCTTCATGAGTCAGGAAAAGCCCGCTGATTGACAGGATACACTTCTACTGCTGATGTCAGCGTCTGGCTGGCTGCTCCATTCCGCAGCTGCCCTGACCAGCCCTCCTAACTGGACACCCTGAACTCTGAACCAACCTAATATCCCGGCCTTTTTGATGATATAGGACAGCAGATTCAGTCTGGCTACTTCTTGTGGGATTGGGGACGCCGGAGAGGGGGAGATGGCTCGGGTGTTGGTCAGGCAGGGAGGCAGATGCAGGGGTGTGGGAGCCACTGGTTGTCAGTCATGTTGCTTGAATGTAGAAGCACCACCTGGGGGTAGGAACAGAGGATTAGGAGAGATTACTGATTAGCAGAAAAAGAAGGGGGCTGCTGAGAAATTTTGAGTTTGGTGGGAGTCCAGCATGATGGAAGTCCAAGGCTGGTCTATTCTGTAATGAAATTTGTTCAAGTTTTTTAAGTAGCAATTATTGCATAAATAAGTCCTCTTGTCCTAGCCCAGAGGCAGTGAATGGGGGCCAAGGAGAGCCCAACTATTACCAGTAGAAAGATGGCCC
>PVHX01011226.1:0-65399 GCA_004024805.1 Geosciurus inauris
TTTTTTTTTTTTTTTAATATTTTTTAGTTGTTGATGGACACAATGTCTTTATTTTATTGCTTTGTATGTGGTGCTGAGGATCGAACCCAGGGCCTCACGCATGCGAGGCAAGCGCTCTTCTGCTGAGCTACAATCCCAGCCCTAAGCCCCATTTCTTATAGGTTCCACCACCTCCCAGTAGTGCCACCTGGGGACTAAGCCTTCCTGCTACTATAACAGAATACCCTCATGAGCCTTTGAGGGACTTTCAAGATCCGAACAATAGCATGACCTATCACTTCTAAAGGTCCCATCTCTCAATACTGTTACAATGGTGGTTAAATCTGAATGAGGTTTGGTGGAGACCTTCAAACTATAGTACCTCCTGTATTCTTATTTGCTAAACTTAGCGATCCTGTCTTAACAGGTATGAATATTTGGCTGTGTATTCAGATATTCAGTGGTAGAGTATTTGCCTAGCTTGCAGGAGGCTCTGGGTTTAAACCCTGGTACTAGTAAGGACAGAAGTTAAAAGACCAGGTAATTCCAGATCTGGAATCAGCAAATGTTTCCTATAAAAAGACCAGATAAAAGTATTTTTAAATTTACCATTATAGCACAAAAGCAACCATAGATTTCATGTAAACGATTGGGCCTTGCTGTGATCAAATAAAATTTTATTTACATAAAACAAAAAACAAACAAAAAAAAAGAACTATATTTGTCAAGCAAACAAAGTGGAATGTGGTATGGCATTTGTGGTCACATGGAACAGCATCCGGGAATCAAAGAATTAAAAGAGCATGATAACCAGGGAATCGTGAGCAAATTTAAGTGGATCACATGTGGTAGAGGAATTGATGGGAGATAAAACTGAAATGATAAATTATAAGGCAATACATTATTCTTTAGACAATGGAGAGTCACTGGAGGTTTTTCAGCAAGAAACCAGCATGCCCTGATTTCTGTTTTAAAAGATAACTCTGAAGCATTTATGTGGAAAATTCACTTAAGTGGAATAATTTATTCTCCTGATGATGCCTGAAAAATGAAGTGTTACCTTACTAAATTGGTTCCAATAGCAGGCAATGAATTTTCATTTGTTTTGGCAATATAGTGGCAAGCTTGTGTGCTTAAATCCAACTATTAGGCAGGTCATTAAAATTTCTTTATTTGGCCAGAATAGAATTTTCAGAACCTTTCATTCCTGAGGGAATAGGTAGATTCAAGTACAGGGCCGCAATTTATTTTATGAAGGTTTATTTTAAAGTATCCAAATGGGTTTTCTTTAAAAGCAGCAAGAATCTGGGAAATTAGCCTCCCAGGAAAGATTTCTTATATCCTGATTTTTCCCTCTCTAAATACTGAATAATACTCTCCAAAGACAATTGAGAGTTGAAAAAATTTATTTATGGCCTCATGGGTGAAAAATCATTAATCTAATTGAGTCCATGACTTATTTATCCAGAAGAGAGAGAAAAAAAATCTAAGAATACTGTTAAGGACTCAGAAGGGATAATAAATGCTGATCTTAAAATATACAGGAAGTAATAGAAACAAGCTGCTTCTGCTAATCAGTGGCTAAGTTGGACCAACAGTGATCTTGCAGTTCTCACTGTGGAAGTGAAAAAGTAAAACTACTTCCTAAAGTAGCCACCAGTAAGTGAACAGAAGTTAAAGATAAAAATCTACATTTTGTGGGTTTGACAAATAATTCAGAAATGCCATACCAAATACACATTTTGAAGTTGTTCTGTCCATCCAACTTAAAAGTATTTGTTACTCAATGAGCCCACTTTTCAGGACTTCAGTTCCTAAGCCAAATGTTGATAATTGAACAAGAATTACAAAAGCAATAGTCTTGAATTTTCAGCCTCAGCATCATAGCCCACAAAACCATGAGACCATGACCCATGGTAGTTCAAAGACAAACATTTTTATTTTCAATCATTAAATAAAACCATAGACCTCTGCTTCATTGTTATCCTTGATCAATATAGCCCAAGTAAAATAAGAATTCAGAAATTATCTGAGTGTAGGAACAATAAACATAGCCAAGCAAATCATTTATTTTTACCTGTATATTTTAGATTTACCAGTTAATTGCTAACTCTACATTTCATGTTTCCTCTGCTGACCCAAATGTCTTCCTTTTTGTTTTAATTTAATGAATGTGAATGTACATATGGCAAGTTCAGTGAATGGACAAAAAGATAAAATAATTGTTAATGAATTTATTATTATATTTTGTACTAGGTGATAAATCGGCTTGTAAAACTCATGACTCCCAATGGATGTGTGAATGGAAAAAATAATGGTGTTTGAAAAGCAATAAATATCTACTGCCCCACAGTCTATGGACTTGGCACAGAGCAGAGAAAAAAGTAAACAGTCCTCACTCTCCCAGTCAATAAATCTAACTTTACTGCTGAATCAAAATTTTACAGCCAAAGGAAACATTTGTGATACAATAGTAATTCTTTAATAAAAGATAATGGCAAAGGTGTTGATAGATGCATCAGCAACAGGATGTTGAACTCAAAACCAATCTGACTGAACCACTGTTTTCCAGCAAAAGCCCACAAACTACGAAGGACAAGTTAATTCTAATTTTTGAGCATACTTCTTAATTCATTTAATTGTGCTAACGATTCTTCTGAAGTTCAGTTGTTATTATAGTGCTTACTATGCACAAAGCTTCGTAAGAGAGAGCAGGTGTGTTCAGAGTAGAAACTGTGTAGTATGGGGGCAGAGTGGGATCTTTGGAAACTCTACCCAAAGAATACAGATCAATAATAACTTCTCTGTACTTGGCAGGGGTCGGGGGGATAGTGTGATGGAAGAAGGAAGCAGAGGATGAAGAGAGGAGTGAGGAAGAAGGTGTGAATGATTCTCTGATAGATTGTTTTTGATCCTCTCATCCCAAGATCTATACAGTTAGAATAATCTTACATTACAAATCCACATTTAGATGTAAGGATGGAAAATCTTTACAACTATTTGTAAACTTGTTTTCTTTGTAACTATTTCATTCTTTCAGAATCATCAAAATAAGGCTTCTGAGTTTAGTATTTAAGTTAATATTGAATTAAAGAATCTCAAAAGAAGAATATCCAATTCAACACTGGTTTCCTCAGGAAAACATTCACAAAAGAAAGAAATTTTGAAATGGGTTTTCAAGGTTAACAGGATGTTTTCCAGAAAAAGAGTGAATGAATATTCTAGGCCAAAGAAAACATGCCCAGAGGTAAAAAAGCTTATAATAGCATGAAAGTTTACAGAATAAAAAGGAGCTATGCCATGCAATACACACCTTGAGGAGTATGAGAAATCAAAATATAAGTCGAATGCCTAACCTCCCACCCAACTAAAGCACAATCTTGTTTTCTTATCTTGCTTCTACACTCCTTCAGTCTACAGACCTTCCATTCACGTTCCCCATTTCTTTATTACTTTTTGTTGTTTTAAAATGTTTTATTGACTTCACATTTTTCCACACTAATGAGTGAGACTATTACTGACAAAAACTCAGACTGGATGCAAAGGCAATCTCCAAATAGCAGCTGGCAACACAATGATCACCTAACACATAAAAATAACATAAGGTTCTTAGCAAATGGATCTGTAAAGGCACATCAGGGAAATGCAAAGAAAAGGCAAACAGTAGGGATCATAGTGTTGACCTCATGGAAAATGGTGTAGGTTAAGACACAAGGCAATATTCATCTCATGGTCATGGTGATTAGAGTTCCCACAGAAGGACACTCAATTTCACAACTGCAGATAACCATGTTTTCTCCTGATTTCTCCCTTCTCCCCACAAACGTTTCTGAATCATTTCCATCTCCACCCATCCCATCATTGACCTGCATTTGATTATGGCCCATCCATAACTAGGAAAGTTGGCAGAGAGCTTGTCCTGGTCTTTTATTTCCTGTGGGATAGTAGCCTTTACCTGCTCCCACAGGATTGGTGTCCCAATCCATTCTTTGTTGGATGCTCCACTTCTTCAATTCCCTGGTGACCATGATGTGCCATGATGACATTTTTTCTGTTTTATTCCGGGTTTGTCCTTGCAGCTCCTCCTCCTCTGACTCACTGTGAGGTGTGCCTGCCACTACATTGAACCCTGCAGACCTGCTCTGCTTTCCTCAGACTGAAGCCATCTCCCTCTCCAAATCTTAATCCCCAAGAGTTTCTCTCTCACTCTGGCTGCCTGTGTCTCCAAGCAGCACATTGTATTAGAAAAAAGTACAAGTTTGGAACTGGACAGACTTGGGTTTGAATCATTGCTCAGAAAATGAGTTGCTTACTGTCTAGGTCTGTTTCTTCCCATATATAGTAGAAAAGATAATGCTCTTTCAGTCACATTGTTCTGAAAATTAAATGAGAGAATGATTCTTGAGAACATATGGTATGTATTTATAACTTTTTAAAAAGTTAGTCTCCCCTTATAGTATGGAGAGAAAACTCTAGAAAAAGGCATGCTTTTCAAGGGCAGATCATCCTGGTGTGAATTCCAGCTTCCATGTATACCAGTGAGATGATCTTGGGCTCATACCTCTGATCCTCTACTTTCTTTCAATAAAATAGAGATAATATAGCCAATCTTAGAAAGTTATATGGATGAGATAAATGCACCTCTCCCATTGTCTGGCACTTCTGGTTCCTCCTCCCTGAATATTCTCTCAACACTTAGGAGAATATGCTGACACGGGCACTTACCCTTTCCAACCCTGAGTGACCTCTTCAGAGTGGGCAATTGCATGCCCATGCTCGACGCTCAACACCCTGCATTTCTGTACACTAGCTGTTACTTCCCTTTACCTCAGGGATGTTAACACCCAAACGTTCTAAAAGTTGAATAATAAATAGAAAGAAAGCTGATGAGTTTTTTTTTTTTTTGTAGCTCTTCTTAACACTTAGTAGATGGCAAAATTAATGGATATTACATTGATAATGAGTTGTTATTAAATCTTCATTATTGAAGATATAATATGAATCAAAATATTTAAATCCTACTAGTAAGATTTCAATTTAGTTGGAAGAAAAAAATTATTCCATGTACCAAGCACAATACATAACCACATAGTTTATTTATCTTGATAACCTTAAAAATTAAGTAGAAATAAGTATCCTCATTTTTATACCAGTAAAACTGAGTCTCACTGGGTTCAACACCAATAAAAAATAGAGATGGAGTTACCTTCAAATAATTTTTGTGTTTACTTTAGAAAAACAGTTGCCTATTTCATCAATGTGTAGCTCTTTCCTATGCAATAGTATCACACATTTATATATGCTATATTAAACTGCCTCTACTCTTAAGAATTTTTTATACTTCATTAAGAAAACTAACCCATTATCTCCTGAATTTCATGGTTTAGCAACATGACACAGAAGGTCAAGCAAATCCATAGTAAAAAATAGTATTTCTGATTCCTGAAGTCAATTTAGGAGTATATTCAACAAATCTATCTTAAAATGGTCAGAATAGCCCTTGAAGCAATCTTCAACCTCATAAAATGGAATCAGAACTCTTTCCAGCCTTGGATCCATCATGTCATTAATGTGTCTGAATTTTAGTAAACTGTTATAATTCCAAGACTTTAATAGACCAAGAAACCTTTTGAAACCTTGTAGCAATTCAAATAATCTACATATGCACAAGAAACAAGCTTTAATCCTATATCTGAAGAAAAAAATTCAAATCTGTGAATTAACATATAAGCAACAATATTTTAGGACACTTAACTATTCTTGTAATGGTACTACTATTTTTGGCCATCAGTTTAAAGGAAGATTTTATAAGTTATGATCATATTATAAATGTTGATAAGGAGCATTTTATGAAATTGTTTTTAGACAGAGTAAACTCATAAATTGAGAAATGACTAGTCATAATACCTCTGAGAAGTGAGCAATTAAGAGAAACATGAAATCAGTTAAATTACACTCTTCCATCTTGTTTTTAGTTTTTTTCTCCTATGGAAAGTCCAAATATGGTTCCAATCAGTGGGAGGATCTCTGTGAACTCTACCTTTGTGAGTCTGATTAGAAAATTTTTTTCAAAAATCCCGCAAAATAACAACAAAAGTAAAATCTGTTGAATAATATAATTTTTTTCTTCAAATTATTTTTCCAATTTCTCTGCCAAAGCAAACACATGGTACGTGTTAGTCAGCTGGGTCTGCATCAATTCATCAGTTGCATGAGCTGCACTGATTTTATTGCCAAACCTATTACACTAAATCCCAATGTTTTTAAAACCTAACTCCAAACATCCTTTTAAGCTTGCTGAACATTCTAAATGTAGCTTAAATGTAAAATATTTTTAAAATTCATTTTTTAAGGAAGCTTTGAGAATATTCCTCTTGGATAGATGCCACATCATAAGTTATTTTGGTACCTGCTAACAGAAAAGTAAAATATAGACCTTTGTCTTTTGGCATACAGTAAAGAGAAGGGGAAAGCCTTATTTTCTTTGTTTTTGTTAAGATTTTATTTAAACATTCCCCAAAGCAATAGGAGCTATTAGAATAATTTGACAAGAAATGTTATCAGATGTTTGGAATTTGGGATTTTAATGCACAAAAGTATACTTAGCTCTTTCTCCCACAGAGCCATGTTACTGAAAAAGTCACTTTATCATAAAATATAAATTACTCATCCATTCTATGATGCTTTTAATCCTTACGTAAGGCATATAATATTTGCTGCTGTCTCCGGTTTTCAAAGATAAGGCTGATTGTGAGGACTAACATTGATTCTAAGGTAAAAAGAGCCCAAAGGAAAACAATAAACTCCATTATCTTGTTTAACTCTGGAGCTAAATATCTAAACTGTGGTGTTTCCCTTTCTCAACACACATATATATGGTTTTAACAGAGATTTGACCACTGTAGAATCTGGTGATTGGAATGGTGTATGGTGTCACTGAATGTTGTTTTTGGCCATCTTATAGTTTCAAGTCACTGCTACAGAAAAATTTGAGAAGTGTAAGTACACTTCAGTTATTAACCTTTTTTTGCTTACTTTTTGAATTGTAATGTCAAAATAACTTCGGTGTCCAATAATAATTTTGATTAATAATTCTTACTTTTCATGCAGTATTTTTTATTCGTCATTATTCCAGAAAAAAAAAAAGCACAAGAATTTATGCTCTCGGTGCCAGATTTCAGCAACAAAACATGAATTTGAGCAGAAGTCTAACTCTGAAGCTCTTCCTGTTAATTATGCTAACATTTGACTTGATTGCATACAAACCATTGTCTACCTCCTATGTGAAGAAAGCATATTGAAATCATTTTCATTGATTTTAATGAATTTTAATTCAAATACACTGCATGTTCTGATTTTCCTCTTTCAGTTTTCCTTAAAATATGCAACTCCAAAGATCATCTCTAAACAGACTTATTCCAAGATTTTTAGTTCAAATTATGATGGATGATATCATTAATCTTAAAAAGGTGTCTTTTTACAAAATGCAATTGTAACTTTTTTTCTCCTAAAAAAATAACTTCAGTAGTTAATATGTTCTCCCAACAAAACAGTTTGCTGATAAGTAATGCTGCCAACAAACAACTGTAAACTACCTCTCTAAAGAGCTTTATTTTAATGATAACACCTTTGTGGGTTACAAAGTAATATTCCATCTTTAGTTACACCAATACTAGTGTGGTAACTGTGCTACTGTTGGCAAATGTGGGTCTTGATTTCAAATGAAGTTTATAATGCAGCAGTGATTGGAGGGATATTATAAATACCAATCATCTCTAAGTCTGTATAATATGCAAATAAGTAAGATATTATTGCATTTTTATGTTGACAGGGTAATCCTTTGACAACAGCATCATAGGTTTTTGTAAAGTCTTCATAATTTAGATATCTGTGGGAAAATTCAATATCCTTTTTGGAAAAATAACTCAAATGTGATTTTTCAATCACTGAAAAAGACCTTTCAGTGGGCTTGCAGCTATTAACTTTAAAAGGCATGGAATCACTAATGCAGTAGTATATATCTACTTAAGCAAATGATCAAATGAGAATCTTACTAACAATGGAAAATAATGTCTTATAATTACATAACTTATGAAGTCTAACTTCTCCTTGCCTATGTCAAAAATGCTTTAAATTCTCTGGGCTCATAGTTCAGGGGTGCCATGGTAAGCACAGAGTTCTTAGTTGTTCAGACTCTATCAGGAGGCATAAAATAATTTTTGTCTTTAATGTAGTAGTCTCTATTGGATTTCTGGAGATGTTTTAATCTATAATTTTTACATTTCACAAATGGGGCAAAATGAGTTTTTTTCATCATACTTTAAGCACCTTATGGTTTCATTAATGATAAGTGAATAACATTCCTATTGTTAAATTATCTTGATTTAGGTTTTATATTATATTTGCAAAGTTTAAGATTTTATCATTTAATAGATGTTTAATTGTATAAACACTATAACTAGTTCTTTGAAAATGATGAATATACTTTCAGTAGACACTATGGAAATAAAACTTTTTGATAGTAAATCATACCATTAAAATCAGTGCTACCTAGCTGATGATGAATGAGACTTAGCCCACACAATGTATTTATAGTCAGAAAGCATTTTGAAAAGAAACTAAATTCACTGAATCTTATGAATGAGGACATTTCCTGAAAGTTTGAAAGTTTTGGGGACATACGTATATATATATATATATATATATATATATATATGTATGTATATATGTATATGTTTTATATATGTATAGGTATATACATTTATAGATATATACATATATAACTGTTATGTTTTAAGGGTTGACTTATAAGACTACATAATATCAAATATACTATTTTATACATTTATAGATATATACATATATAACTGTTCTGTTTTAAGGGTTGACTTATAAGACTACATAATATCAAATATACTATTTTATCTTACAGAATATTTTAGGTTATATAAAACTGCTTATTTAATACAGAAAAAAATTAATTAAGAAACATATAATCATCAGTATGATGGCAGATGCCTATAATCTCAGTGATTCAAGAGGCTGAGGCAGGAGAATTCCAAGTTCAAGGCCAGCCTTAGCAACTTAGTGAGACCCTGTCACAAAATAATATTTTTTTAAAAGGCTGTGACTCAGAGGTATAGTGCTGTTGGGTTCAATCCCCAGTACTGGAAAAAAGAAAAAGAAAACGAAAAAAATATAAATGCTGAATAGAATTAAAATATTCCACATCCCAAACCACTATCTACTTTCATAGGAATTTTTTATTTAAAAAGAAAATATATTTAGGTTTATTTTATATATAAATGCAATAAACATAAATATATAAATGTAAATACACAAATATTTAAATATATTAAAAGATATATTAAGTTTTATGTTATAGAGATGTTGGATTCCAAAATGATCTTCATTTAAAGAAGATACATAAATGATTAAGTTATATAAATATGTGAAAGTTTTTAATAAAAGAGTAAACACATATCTCTAAGCATAAATAACTTAACAGATAATATATGAAGGAATTAAAAAATGTTACCAAAGCCAACTCTCAGGGTATAAGTAAGGGTTTGCCAATGAGTACCAGACCTAATTAATACAGGACAAGATATCAGGGTTTTAACCTATAATGTACAAGGTAGAATCTGATATATTCACATAGGATAGAGACATTATAGATTAAGATTTTAGAATGAAAAATCATTGATCTATAAAGTAGAGGATGGATTTAAGGGAGTAAAACCTGAAAGGCTAATAATTGGATGACTACAATAAAAGAAGTTGGAAGAACAAAGTTTATTGAAAATTTATATGACATATATCATGACAGGTCAACTGTATAAAAAGACTTTTTCATCATAGTACAGGACATTGAGAATCAGATATATGCAATAGACACTTAAAGATATATTTTGCCAACAGATGATGTAAGAAAAATTGAGATTTCAAGCATCTGTGTGCACAAAAGGAGCTTAGAAAAAGACATAAGAGTAATGTCCAGATGACGTGAACAACAAGTAATGTCATAGACACTGAAAAGTACATCTCCAGAAATCCAGTGGTGCCAGATACCATAGGTGCATGTTGTGGAATGACATCTGAAAACCTGCCACTGTGTTTCAGAGTGAACCTAAGTGAAAATAGTTCCAGTAAAGTGGTGAAACTAGAGACCACACTATATTAAATTTAAGAATGAAGATTAGTTAGAGATGTAAAATCAAAGAATGGAATGAAACAACACTTTTAGGAAATTTCACAATGAAAAGAAAAATGACAGAAGTGTAACACAACATGTTCAAGGACGATTTCAAAGGCTGGTAAATGCTTAAACAAGAAAAGAAGCAGCAGTCAGTGGAGGATAAGTGACTAAGGACTCAGGGAAGAATTTTTGAACTGTGACCCTGGTGAGGAGGGAAGTGATAATAAGTCATAGGTGTAGTAAGATATAACAAAGGAGCTTACCATGCACTAGGAAGTATTCTTCAGAGTTTGTAATGTTTTAATTAGTGCAGTGTTTTTTTAGAACACAATGAGGTACATGTCTTCATTATACCCACTTCAGAGATAAAGAAATTGAATACAAAGAGGTTGGCCAACTGGATGAAATGGTAAAGGAAAGATTAGAATGAAGGATTTGGGAACTAAAGACTATTTTTCTAACCACTGTGCTATACTATTCTGGGGTCTTTGGAAATAAATGTGAAATAGATTCTCTACAATAGGAGAGAAGGGACTACTAGGTAATACCATAGTGTTTCAAGTGGAGGAGAAAGAAGCTGAGGATATGCTCATTTGATAACCTACTTATATTTTCTCAATAAAGTAGTAGACATTATCATCTATTGATGATTAAACATTTGGTGATAGGGTAAAAGTTTAAAAAAATAATAAACTTTAGATACACCAGACCAGGCAGCTTAAGAAAAATTGTGGCCATTAACTACAGACCCATTCACCAAATAATCTTCCTGACATTATCTGAGTCCTTACAGAAAACCTTATAAGATGGAAATCATGTAAAATTCCCATTTTATATACTTAAATACTGGGGAATAACAAGGTTCATAATTTGCTCAAGATCACTTAGATGTTAAAGTGTTGAAGTAGGGATTTGAATCAAGATCTGCTACCAATGTCTATACTTTTCTATTCTGTCACATCATCTTGAAAAAGAATGGGAAAAGTGATCACTAAGGGCAAGAATAAAAGAAAAAAGTGTTGAGTAGCCCCATTCTGTATTAAGTAACCTTTCACACAAACACCAGGCAATTTTTGAACCAAGATTATAAAAAGATAGTGACTATTTCTTCTCACTGTGGTAGGGAATTAACCAGTTGGGTGAGGATGGGAAAGTACAGTGGGTAGAGAGGAAGAATAGAGCCAGGAAGAAACGGTTGAACTAAGAGAAAGGGGATAGGTTGAGGACATGAGGACGAATGGCAGGTTCAGAAGAAGATACAGAGATGTGGAAGGATCACATCCATAGAAAAAAGAGTTAGAGCTTTGAATTTAAGATTTTTGAAGATAAAAGGGTTCAATAAATTTTTACTGGAAGCAGAGCTTCCCAGACTCTTAAGCAACTATTTTATGATTTTCAGACTTTTGTATATACCAAGAGATAGTATTGCTTTGCTTTCTTTAGTTCATTCTACTGATACTTCAAAGACTTCATAAAAAGTTATTTCACCTATCATTTGCCAAAAGCTTCACTGAATGAAATTTTGTTCCCCCTTAAGTATTAGTTTTTCATGCAATGTGAAGGTATTTTTTTTTTAATTCTGGTTTTCTAGTGTCTCAGAATTTTATTAAGAATGCTCAGTTCTTCATCTGTTTTTGAATTCCACTGAATTTTATATCACTATTTTCATTCCATTCAGTGACTACATAGTCTAAAGTGAAAGAAGTATAACTACCCTGCTTGGCTGAATCAACCATTATTGTGGAACTTGGGAGTACAAAGCACAAACACTGACTTCTTGCTGCTAGAACTGGGCTTCTACCTTCTGGTAAAAACTATCATTAGAAGATCACAAGCCTCACATTACAAATCATTTTAACTCCACATTCTAGGCTATTGCACCCAAACAGCAAGTACTTTGAAATCATCATTCCAATATTAATCTCAGCTTATCTACAAATTAATACATGAAATTTATTCTCATTAATTCCAAGTGCCAAAATCTGATATCTTAAAGTCTCTAAGATCTTGATGTTACTGCTCGATTGACCACCTTAATTTACCGAGTAACCTGTTTTAGTTGGACTCAAAATTCTGAGTACCGGATCATGGTGATTTACTGTGGGCTTTAAACTAGGAACAATCATTGACAGGATTTTCCATAAGCAGTAGTCTTAAATAAAGTATCTAGTCCAGCAAATGTTGTGCTACATAAGCACATATCAAAGCTGATTATCAGAAATGCACTCACATATAATGAGAAAGTGGTTCTGCATACCCCAGCACTACAAAAGAGGCAAATGTTTACATAAATACTTTAAGAGAAATAGCTCTTCTTCATCTCTTTTCCTGCAAACATAAGCAATAAAACTTGTAAAACTTGGTGAAGGCTGATATAGGTATCTTAGGTTTTTATATTCCATTTTCCTGAATATGTCAGATAGTCTTCTTACACTGATTTTATAATGTTCTGCCTTGCCTGGGTTTTAAATATTACAAGGAAATATTTTTCTGCTCCTCTCCTTGGAAGATTAATTCTTCTTGCATGTTTAATGCCATGTTCAATCCCTTAGATATCGTGTGTGTGTGTGTGTGAGTGTGTGTGTGTGTGTGTGTGTGTGTGTGTGTGTGTTTTGGGGATTGAACCCAGGAGCGCTCAACCACTGAGCCACATTCCCAGCCCATTTTTTATTTTTTATATTGAGACAGGGTCTCACTAAGTTGCTTAGGGCCACTCTAAGTTGCTGAGGCTGGCTTTGAACTTGCAATCCTCCTGCCTCGGTTTCCTGAGTCACTGGGGATTACAGGCATATGCCACCATGCCTGACTTACGTATATTCTTTCTCACAGCAAAACTTTTACTTGTATTTCTCCTATTACTATATAATAGAATTTATATCTTGAAAACAATGCCATCTACAACAGATATTTTAAATATATAGGTAGTGAGGTAACTTTAGCTATTGGACAATAGTAACTCATTACCATGACCAATCATTCCTTCCTCAAAGATAAAAAATAAGAAATAAAAAGATTTTTAAAAGGAAACTCACAGATATTTTAAAAATAGTAATTGTTCTTTGGGTTGTATTACATGTGACCTACTTGAAAATATTTTTTAAAAAAACAGATTTTCAAGATTTTATGAGCTATCATTATTCCTGGTACTGTTCATTTTTATTTTACTTTGTTCTTATTTTCATTCATTTCCCACTATTTGGCAGCAGATTCAACCAACATACTTTGTCTGTGATCTGCAATTTTCTTAGTACATTGTATAACTGCAAATCTTGGCATTGATATATTTTATATTGAGATAAAACCCAAAAATCCATAGGGGTGTGTGTGTGTGTGTGTGTGTGTGTGTGCTCGCACATGCACACATGTAAATACTACTTATTTTATCTAAAACTAAGGAAAATTTTATTTCCAAGGGACAGTGCTTATAATAAATTATTCAAGTTACTTTATCTTGTAAATTTACTTTTTTGGACTAAATCTGATTTACAGAGGAAAGTGTCCATTGGTGATCGTGCATCAGCACTCTCATACCATAACAACGCCTTTATGCATTAGATAATGGAACCAGAATGAATAGTTTCATAACGTTAATGGAACTATCTTTATTGTGAAGCTATTTGACAAGATTAACTGTAAGGAAAGATATTTTTTTTCCCTAAATGGCTGTATTTGCCATAAAAACCTTTCATTACTGTAATTCCCCAGCAGATTAGGAAAAGGGAAAGCTTTCAAATGATATATTTTGGTCATGAGATCAAGAGAAATAAGTCAGAAGGGAAAGGCACAACAGAAGCCACATGAGTAAAAATGGGACATTCTGTTGATTATTCCTTCATACAAGCATGTGTTTTTCACACACACCACAGTCCAGATAGATCACTTCGAACCAGCCTTCTACTTGGAGATTGTGACTGTGGCTTCTCCATCTTGAGTGGTTGCCATTGCTCAGGGCTTCCTCAGTTTCTTCTTCTTCCTCTGCTAGATGTGCATTTAGACAGCCAATTAGTGAAAAAGAAATGTCAAGAGTATGGTGCAAAATGCTCTATGACCAGGATTAGGGGGTCTACATATTACTCCACATTCATCTGGTCAGAATTAAGCAAATAGCCTAATCCACTGAAAAGGGGCTCAGGAAGCTTTGCCTTCAGGGTGCTCATGAAGAAGTAATGGGGTTGACAAGTGCTGTAGTTTGAACTGTGTCTCCCTAAAGATGATGAAGTTCTAACACCTGATATCTTGGCATATCTTTAAGGTCTTTGCAGAGGTAAATCAAGTTAACACAAAATTTTCACACAGTCCACCTATCCAGTATGACTAGATACTGGATCTTTCTCTAGGGAGAGAAAGAGGAAAATTTGGATACAGAGACAGACACAGTTACAAAAACAGAAAAAAGTGAACAGCTAGCCGGGCACGGTGATGCACGCCTGCAATCCCAGCACTTTGGGAGAGACAGGAGAATCGCGAGTTCAAAGCCAGCCTCAGCAGCAGCAAGGCGCTAAGCAACTCAGTGAGACCCTGTCTCTACATAAAACACAAAAGAGGGATGGAGATGTGGCTCAGTGATTGAGTACCCCTGAGTTCAATCTCCAGTACAAAAAAAAAAGAAGAAAAGTGAACAGTACATTGAAAAGATGACCGCCTATAAGCCAGGGAATGCCTGACACAACCAGAAGCCAGAAGAGAGTCCCAGAATAGATTCTTCAAAGGGAATAGAGCCCTGCCAACATCTTGATTTAGGTTTCTGGCCTCCAGAATAGCAAAACAACAAATTTATTGTTCCACACCATCCAGTTTATGACTCTTTGTTATAACCCCTCTAGCAAACTAATACAACGAGATGTTGCTGCTTTCAATCACACTTCCATTTCTGAATCCTAGGATAGCTATTCAAAAAAAAAAAAAAAAACTCTTCTTAAAGAAATCAAACAATTAAAATTCTGGGTGAAATATTTATAAATCTTCCTTAAAGGCATCAAAGAACTAACAGTGTAAGAACATAGGTCAAAATGTAAAGGAAGTCATTAAGCTAGAATACTAGAGCAATAAAACTGATTTTGCTTTGAAGATGGTTGAGATATAAATAAATTTGACAGTTATTTTAGCAGAGCTTCAGGGTGAGAACAGAAGATAAGGCCTAAAATCTAAACAAGTTTGAGACTTGCAATAGGAATAACATTGAAACTACATATATACTTTCAAATTGTCTAATAAATACATTTGAGAACATAAAAGTAAACAAAAGATTAATTTTAATAATATGCTAAACTCAATATTTTCAAAATATTTCAATGAGCAATCAGTAGAAAATTTATAAATTAGTACAGTTTTTCTTTGCACTAGGACATCAAGATCTGCTCTGTAGTTTACACAGCATATATCAAGTCTAATCAGCCACATTTCAGGTGTTTGAGAGCCACATGTGACCAGTGACTGCAGTATTTGACAGCACAGGTATAAACAGTCAAATTAAAAGGTAAAAATTATCAAACTGGATAAAAAAGCAAGACCTAACTATATCCTCTCAACAACAAATAATCTTTTAATAAATAGACTAAAAGAAATTAATGTAAAATGATAGGACTCCCACTTAGAGAAAAAGGAATAATATCCCCATAGTGATTATACAAATGAACAATAACTATGGAGACATTGGACTCAGGCAATGGAGAACAGCCTCCTTGAGATCTAGGGCAGCCACAAACATCCAGGTGCCTGCCTGGAGACAGTTCCCAACAGCTGTACAAGGCAAGGCTCCACCTGTGGCAGCCTCTCAGTTGAGAAGATAAACCTGAGAGTCAAGGGGAGTTTAGACAACTAGAATTCACAGGGGCCATACTGGAGAGGATAGGGGTACATTTAAAGAGAATTCCAGACAGAGAAGCCCATTTTGAAAAGGGCACATGCAATGCTGTCTTATAAATGTAATTAAAGGCTTCAAAGAAGAGGAGAGTGAGAGTCGACCAAAAAAAGAAAGAAAAGAAAAAAATGGAAATTTGAAATTCTTACCAACTTAAACACTATTAACCCACACATCCAAGTAACACAATGAAACCCTAACACAAGAAACCTAGAAAACTATACCAAATCAAGTCATCAAATTTCTTTATTGATGATAAAGAGAAAAATTTTAAGCAACCAGAGCAAAAATAAGCTTAACATAAGGGGAAATAAAGATAAGAAATGTCCACAGAAATGTCATTTCAAGCCATTCAAGCCATAAGACAATAGAGCAATACCAACAAAATGCTTAGAGAAGAAAGAGAGAGAGAGAGAGAGAAAGAGAGAATGAACGAACGAAAGAGCCAATCCAGAATGACTTACCCTGCAAATATGAAAGGAGAAGAGCATCAATACTGAAAATGCTTTGTACTTCTGATGGGTGGGTGGGAGATTCTTTGAAACGGGGCACTTGTTGATTCTTTAAAAGAGAAAAATGGTCCTAAGCAAAGGATGGTTATTTTTTCTCTTGAAAATTTATGAATCACACATTTATTAATTTATGCACTAGAGAATAAGAATTGATAATGTTTGTCATTGGTGAACAAAGCATTCATTACAAGGTGTAGTAAATATTAATAAAAATACTCACTAAGCTGCTTTAATGGGGGTAGTAGTGTCTCATTGTTTTGTAAATTGGAAGACTACATAACAACTGTCCTGCACGTCCTAAAACAATATCTATTAGCAAATCTAATAGACATATATTCTGACTCACAAAAAAACACCTTTAAAAAAATAAGTACTCACTTTTAAGCAGAAAAACTTTCATTTGTTCTTATTCTACATAATCTAAAGGGAAATTACCTATGTGCTCTTCCCTTTTTAATAGGAGGATAATGACTATCAATATCCATGAGGACCACCCATTCAGCTGCTTCTTTTTCAGAATATTTAAAGAGCTGCTTTTGGCTTGAGACTTTGTACAGATAACAAAAGGAAAGTCTTATTACTGGGCCCACATTTGGAATGAACAGTTCATTAAAAGTCATTGTATGTACTATAGCTGCCTCAAAAAAAATTGGGAATCAATCTAACAAAAGAGATGAAAGATATTTATAGTGAAAACTAAAGATCACTAGAGAAAGAAATTGAAGAAGACCTTAGAAGATGGTAAGATCTCTCATGTTCTGAGATAGGCAGAATTAATATTTTCTTTTCTTTTCTTTTCTTTTTGATACTGGAGATTGAACTCAGGAGCACTCGACCACTGAGCCACATCCCCAGCCCTATTTTGTGTTTTATGTAGAGACAGGGTCTCACTGAGTTGCTTAGTGCCTCGCCGTTGCTGAGGCTAGCTTTGAACTCGCAATTCTCCTTTTCTCAGCCTCCATAAGTGCTGGGATTACAGGCTTGCACCACCACGCTCAGCTAGAATTAATATTTTCAAAATAGCCATACTACCAAAAACACTATACAGATTCAATGCAATTCCTATTAAAATCCCAGTGACATTCTATTCATAGAAGTAGAAAAAAGTCATTCAATTCATTTGGAAAAATAAGAGACACAGAATAGCCAAGGCAATCCTTAGCAAGAAAAGTGAAGCAGGAGGCATCACAATACCAGACCTAAATTATATTACAGAGCTATAGTAACAAAAACAGCATGGTATTGGCAACAAAACAGATATGTAGACCAATGGTACAGAATAAAAGACATAGAGACAAATCCACATGAGTACAGTTATCTAATACTAGACAAAGGCACCAAAAACATACATTGTCCTCTATAACAAATGGTGCTGGGAAAACTAGAAACCCATATGTAGCAAAGGAAATTAAACCTCTATCTCTCACCCTGCACAAAATTCAACTCAAAATGGATCAAGGACTTAGGCATTAGAACAGAGATCCTGTGCCTAATGGAAAAAAATTAAGCCCAAATCTACATCATGTCGGCTTAGGAACTGACTTCGTAACAAGAAGGAAAATTAAGAATCAATAAATGGGGGCTGGGATTGTAGCTCAGTGGTAGAGAGTGTTTGCCTCACATGCATGGGGCACCAGGTTTGATCCTCAGCACCACATAAAAATAAATAAAGTAAAGATATTGTGTCCATCTACAACTAAAAAAAAATTAAAAAGAATCAATAAATGGGATTGATTTAAACTAAAAAACTTCTTCACAGCAAAAAAAAAAAAAAAACAAGAATGAAGAGAAAGCCTACAGAATGGGAGAAAATCTTTGCCATCTGCACCTCAGATAGAGCATTAATCTCCAGAATATACAAAGAACTCAAAAAACGTAATACCAAAACCCCCAAATAATCCAATTAATAATAAGCAAAAACACTGAACAGACATTTCACTGAAGAAGAAATACAATCGGTCAACAAATATATGAAAAAAAGTTCAACATCTCTAGCAGTTAAATAAATGCAAATAAAAACTACACTGAGATTTCATCTCATTCAAGTCAGAATGGTAATTATCAAGAACACAAGTAACAATAAATGTTGTCAAGGATGTGGGGGGAAAGGTACACTCAGACATTGCTGGTGGGACTGCAAATTAGTGCAACCACTCTGAAAAGCAGTATGGAGATTCCTCAGAAAACTTGGAATGGACCCACCATTTGACTCACTTATCCCACTCCTCAGTGTATATGCAAAGGACTTAAAATCAGCTTACAACACTGATGCAGACACATCAATGTTTATAGCAGCTCAATTTACAATAGCTAAACTATGGAACCAGCCTACGTGCCCTTCAATAGATAAATGGATAAAGAAAATGTGGTATATATATGCAATGGAATATTACTCAGCCATAAAGAGAAATAAAATTATGACATTTGCCAGTAAATGGATAGAACTGGAGAATGTCATGCTAAGTGAAAAAAGCCAGTCCCAAAAAATCAAAAGCTGGATGTTCTCTCTGATATGTGGATGCTAACTCACAATAAAGTGTGTGTGGGGGGAGCAAACGGAGGGGTATGGAAGAATAGAAGAAGTACTTTGGATTAGACAAAGAGGAATAAAGGGAAGGGAGAGGAATGGGAATAGGAAATGTAGTAGAATGAATCAGACATTACTTTCCTATGTTCACATATGAATACACAACCAATGTAATTCCACATCATATACAAACACAAGAATGAGCAGTTACACTCCATACGAGTGTAATATGTCAAAATACATTCTACTGTCATGTATAACTAATAAAAACAAGTCAAAAATGGAAAAAAATCATTGTACTATGGAAATAACATGAGAAAACAATGAAAATGTTCCATATTAAATAATATTTCTCCCAAAAAATTTATCCCCAGAAACATTGAATGGAATGTCTTGTCTTTGTCCATATTAATGCTTCCATTGTTCCAGAACTGAGTGACCTTCCATCCTGGTATATAATTATCTTACTATTTCTTCATAACAAAATCAATATTCTAAATATAGCCTATTTTTTGAGCAGCTCTGTTAAAGATCTCATGTTTAGTGATTAAAATATATACAAACTGTCAAGCACATTTTTATTGCTCTAGTTCTTTTACTGTTTTACTCTATAAACATACAAAATGTTGAAAATTTATAAAAGAAACATTTAAAGTAAAAAATTTACTTATTGAAAGTAAAATCATTTCAATAATTTCCAAATTTCTTTCTCTTATTTTAATAAGGGATGGGTCTAATGGATCTCTATCACTTCATATAGGATAGATGGGGTGCAAGGGGAATATTTTCCAGATTATTTTCTTTAAGGCTATTTCTTTATTCTGAAGAATTCACTTCTAAGATGATTTTTAATTTTCTTCCACTAAAGTATTCTTTCTCATCTTACTGGAAATTTCTTTTGAAAGTACAAACATACAATTACAACAAAATAATGGTATTTAAGTTTCCTGAGCTGGGCGTGGTGGCTCAAGCCTGTAATCCCAGCACTTAGGGAGGTTGAGAGAGGAGAATCGCGAGTTCAAAGCCCAGCCTCAGCAACGGCGAGGCGCTAAGCAACTCAGTGAGACCCCATCTCTACATAAAACACAAAATAGGGCTGAGGATGTGGCTCAGTGGTCGAGTACCCCTGAGTTCAATCTCCAGTACAAAAAAAAAAAGTTTCCTGGCCGCTGAATACCCCTGATAGATCTTCCAGTGACAAACTGAAAGTTGCTGCCAAGCAAGATGGTACACTAAAACATAGTCATAAAACCTGAACAATAAAATGAGCTTTTAGGGAAGGGTGCAGGTCATGCTTGATAAGAATGGAGATCATGATTTAAGAATGAATTCAACTTTAGGCAAGCAACCTTGAATGTCTCATTTAAGGCTAAATTCTATCTTCTCTCTGTATCTTTTAAGGTGGGGAGAAGTGTATCAAACAAGCATGTGAATTATCATAAAATACATTTGAAATGTATTATGTTGTATTATGATGGCAACGTTATGTAAATATGAAAGAATAAATGTAACAATGTCTAAATATTTTATCATACTTCGTAGGTTTAAATTTTGAAATGAGTATTATTGTTCATTACCTAACCTTTTCTTGCAATCAATGTTTACAAATGAAGAAAACAACTGTAGTATGACATACAGTGTGTACATACTAGATATATATAAGATAGTGAAATACAAATCATAAACTATGTAAAACTTCAAAGATTTTTGCCTTTTACACCTAAGTGGCTTTCCCTGTCATGGGAAATAAGTCTGGTAAGTTACGTTACGTATTCCTAGTTCTTCCTTAAGTCAACAACTGAGAGAAAATGTGTAAGATATTTTCAGTAAGTACAGAAAACAAAGCATTATTTTTTAAAAGTATCAAGTGGAGAACATCTTGATAGGAAGCAAACACACACTTTTCAAGTGGAAATGATTCATCTCTTGTGTTAACTGCATTCACCCGGGGTGTTCTCTGGCATCAAAACATAGTTTTTGCTTAATAGCTTGATTGATTATATATTCATCCAGCTCAAGTCACAGGGTTTCCATCTAAGTTACATGGCATACACATAGCATCATAGACAAAACTTGCCTTTGTAACAGAAAACAAACTAACTATAGGCAGGGGGAATATTTGGCTCATTAAATAATTAATTTATTACATGTTTATTATTCTGTATTCTGTGAAATATTTTAGGAAAGATCAAGATGTATACAACAAGGTTCCTGCCTTCAGGGATCAAACCAGTCAAGAACATATAATATGAATACTTAGAGAATAATACAAAATAACAGCACAATAAGTAATATATTAAGTTTAGTTAGTAGGATTCTAATAGAATCTCTACTTAAGGACAAAACCCAAAAGTTGTACAATATTTTCCCATTGATTTTTAAAAGGTATTACTTTCTAGACTGAAGGAAATATAATGTCTTGCTGTCCTTACAATGAGTTAATGCTGTGACTTGTGACAAGTTCTTTCTCATTAAGTAGATTTATCTTCCATAGTAAAAATTTGTCTGACCCTCCAATCTTTATAAAATGAGTGGCCTTTCAATCATTGTTGTCCATTCTAAATCCTGCAGTTAGTATTATAGTTCTTCACCATTGTAGAAATTTGACTTAGTGACTTCTGAACTATTAAGTTTTTATTATGCTATTCCAGACCAGTTTAAAATGGGAATACATTCCAACAAATTGTTTATCACATAAAATTCTAGTTAGTATAATTTATACTCTTTATCTTGATATCAAAACTCTGTTTTGTCAGGTTTCTTTCAATTCAATTCATGGAGCCCCAAGCCATTTTTTTAAGAAGGATGCAGGAGTTTGACAAATGTAAATTAAAATAAACTCATTTCAGATAGAGAATCTATAGAATAGTCATTTTAAATGTTTACTTAAAAGTGAGAGAAATAAAATAATAATTTCTCCATTTTTCAAAGGAACATAAAACCACAGAAAAATATCTGACATCAGTGATACCTGGGCAGATGTTGAAGAATATAATAAAAAACCAAAGTTTGTCATACGTGATGGGTGATTGGGAGAATGCTGTTGTACATACACACACGTGCTCATACACATGCACGTACACACACGCATGCATATTGACTCTCTGTTAGTTATTGAAACTGAACCATTTTAAACAACAACAGGTACAATTAACTACTCTAAAAAAGAATCTAATTTAATCTGCTTATAATTTTGTGCAAAGTTAGAAAAATTATGATTGTAATAATTTTTTTTTCTATTTGCCTCAACAAATGTTTTCAGTGAATAGTGTGTACAGCTTCTGAAAATTTGGTTTTTTTCTGTTATGTTTGATAACATGTATTTAAATGCAACTTTTGAGAAAAATAAATAAAAATTAAAATTAAAAAAAAAAAAAAAAAGAATCTAAGACTTCTGAATGAGGAAAGAAAGAATTAACTATCTGATTCCAAAAGCATTCGTCTTTGGCTTCCACCATAAGTGATATACTTTGACAGATGTATGTGTTTTGTGAGCTAAAACACATTAAGGATTTTGAAAATGTGAATCATTAAAAAAAAAAAACCAATTTGAGTTCTTTTTAAATTATTTGAGGGTAAACATTCTAAAAGATCAAGTTTCTGTATTGTAAGTGCCTTTATTAAAAATAAATAAATAAATAAATAAGGAAAGATACATGCAAGCCATAATGGGGTTTGGAAAATCCAAACTCTTTAAAACCACTTTGTAACTTCAAATCAAGGTCCAATTAGCCGTCTAGACATCAAGGCACATCTCTAAAACAGCCACTACTGTCAAATTCCTTCAGATGGTTTTTGGAAATGAAGTCAAAGGAGGCCAAAATAAAGAAAAATTCTTAAAAGATGATTAAAATAAAGATCCAGCTCCTGAACTGATCTTTCCCAAATGCAAAAATCCTTTGGGGGAAAAAAAACTGAATGTGAGCAGCATAATCATTAGGATTTAGTTTACCATGAAAAAAAAAACTGCAATAATGTATCAAGAGACTGACAGTATGATGATTTAAAGATACCAGGAACTGGTTTTTAAAAAATAGGAGAAATAAAGGCCTGATGATTTTATAATAAATTGGTTATGTGAGCCATTGAACATGAATTTCTTGAATATAAAATGGAAATAGAGCAGAAAGTGATCAGCAAGCCAAGCCAAATCCCACTAAAAAGACATCCACATTGTCTTTGATTATCTGTTACAAGAAAGAAAAAGAAACCTACTCCCACTTCTTGTGCAATAAACCATAAAAGTCCATGTGAAATGAGTGAAAAAAGACAGAATCCTGAAATAATCCCCACCCAATTACCCTTAAGCATCCTCTGCTATTATAGGAAAAATGAAATCATTATGGTTTAGTCGGCATACATAAACACTCAGTAACTTCAAAAAAAAATCCTGCTAACCCCCAATCTAAACACTACTTTCTCATTTTACAAAGAGAAATTCAAAGATTAAGTTTCAATGTCCAATAATTTTAGCAAAATTTCCAAGAAACTAAAACATATGTTCAAAATAAGGTAGGATCTTAGAAACAAAGAAGGATTTGCATCATTTCAGTAGCTTAAAATATTAAAATATATTTTGGGTTGGTTGGTTGTGCCTAGTCTTGTCTGAAAGATACTGATAGTTTTGAAAGCATCCCATTTCTTTAAAGTTGAGATAACTTTTAATATTTAAATTGTTTTATTACAAAATGTAAGAATAAGGATTCAATAATTTAAAACATAATTGAAAAAACTTACCAATGATCTTGATAAGTAGGATGTTATATTTTAACTAAGGGAAATATTGGCAATTACATTAAAGGAAATGTTTGTTTAGTTCTAGAATAAACCAGCTGTACAAAAGCTTACCTTTTACCAGTTCAGATCTTAGCATTCCAGTAAAAAAGAGAGCTGACATAAGACCTGAACCAACAGCTTTACCTGAACCCTCTCTCCTTGCCTGCTAAGGTGTTTTTCTGGTCACTTAATATTAACAACTATTTTTAATATTCCCTACTGTATACAAATCTCCAACTTTCCCTCTAATTTACCCCACATCACCCATTTCATTATTGGCAAGTGATTATATGGTCTACTTAGCAAAGAAAGTTCAAGCCATGAGACGTGTATTTTAACTCCCTATAGTCTAGAAACCGGCTTGTCTCTAGGACCCTCCCTTTGCCTCACCTACAAATAAAATAAGAAGTGTTTCTCCCATACCTCACTCACCATCTCTTAGGTACTTCCTGTATTCTTCCCTTGTCCTTCTTTTTCATCAATATCATAAACAGTCTCAAAGCTCTTTCACGTTTAGATCCTTCCCTCAATTCTCCTCTAGCTACTGACCTACTTGATTGACAGCAAAACTTTCAAGAGTGTGATTTTGCAGTCAATGCTTCCCTTTCTTCTAATTTTTTATCTTTGTTATTTTTAGTTATACATGACAGTAGAGTATAATTTTATTTATTCATATAAACCTGGAGTACATCCTGTTCTAATTAGATCCCAGTCTTGTGGTTGTACGTGATGTGGAGATTCACTGTGGTGCATTCATATATGAACTTGGGCAAGTCGTGTCAGAATCATTCCACTGTCTTTCCAACCTCCTCTCTTTCATACCTTTCTGCAGACTGGCCTCTAGGCCCAACTAACTTCATATCAGTGTACTCCACATTAAGAAACCTAGCAAGTTTTCAGTTTTCATCATGCTCCAGTTTTCAGCACTAAAAAACAAAACAGCACTCCACTCCTTTGGGAAGCATTTCTTCCTTAGCTTCAGGAACTCTTGGTTTTCACTCACCTTCCCACACTCTGTATTTTAGAGCCTTCCATGCCAAATTGTTCTACCCAGGTTTCCAATGTCAGGGTCCTCAAAACCAGGTCTAATGCCTTGCTCATGAGTTCTTAGAGGGCATTGGTTTGATTTTAACAATGATACATTTCTAGTATTAAATGGTATGAAGGAATTAATTTTTTGACAGATGAAAAAAATGAGATTCAGAGGAGTACAGTGATTTATCCAGGCCTTCAGGAAAATCATGCCTTCCCAACCCTGATGCTTCCTTGTGGGAAGACCTCCATTAGAGTGAGATCGTGGCCTCTCCATATAGCCTTATACTCTGCTTCTTCCCAAAAAGAGAATTTGTCTGACTGCGAATCTAGTGGAAGGAAATGTGTGGCTCAGACCCACCCAATTCTCCTGCCTTCTTTTTGAGGTCTTTCTGTTTGCTGAAATAAAAATGCCATACGTTTAAAGAGACAGGTCTTTTGTTGAAATCAAGGCCCAGCACTGTACTACAGTCCTGTTTACAGATTATTACAGTGAAATGAATGGGTACCGAGGCTTCACCAAAGAGGTACTTTTTTGTTGTTGCTGTTGTTTTAAGAATAATTATTTCAATTTTAAGAACATTCCCCACCTTCCCCCAACACACACACACACACAAAAAGTGGTGGTGTTGCCTTCAAACAAGAGAAGTTTTGTCATTAACATGACAGAAGAACTTTTTAAAAAATGTAACTGTCAAGAATACTATTTACAGTTAGGAGACTGTTGATCTCTGCTAGATTGTCATTTTCTCTCCTTTCCCCCACAAAAGTTTACTGGTAATCCATTTCCTGGCTTGTGGCTGTCCCTCTAATCATAACTGTGGAAATGCAGGCACTCAATGTGAAATGGAGCACTTGCTGGGCATCACTGACACCATTCATGTTTTACTAATAGTAAAGTAATCAGCATACCTAGAATTACCTTGCATTGCCTAAATCGTGTGTATATAGTGAATGTTATATAATATACCTGGCAGGTCTGTTTTAATTTAATTGAATAAAGATACAAATACTTTGAAAAAAAATAAAGAGACAAGTCTTTATATGTAAAGTCTTTCATTCTTCAGTAACTTGTGACTGGATAATTGTAATATGGGATGGAATTTGAGAAAGCCGCCTGATCTAACAAACTGTCAGTTTTTCCAAGAGCTTTAAGTGAGAAAGCTGTTGTTTTTTAATTCTCTGGTTGGTGTTCTGTTTCAAGTGATTTAGAAATAGATGGGGGAAAGGATTTTTATTTATGAGCCATAAAATGCTTAGGCTAATGTCTCACAAATATGATCTCAATATTGATGAAACAAAAAAAATACAATGCATACAGCTAGTGGGGTGGGGGATCTCAATATTTCAAACTCTCAAGATATCAAATAGACATATTTGATATTCAGAACATCAAACAAATCAGAATGATAGCCTACTGAATCAATTAAGAATCATGAATCCAAATTGGTAATAAATGCATAGACAGATGTGTAGCTAAGAGAAGGGAAAACTCTTGGGTAAAATGTCAAATATAGCAGGAACAATGGTATTAGAAAGTCACCCATTTCTCACCATCAGAGTAAGCCCTTGCTCAGACAAAAATTATCAATTAACACTAAATGCAGAAATGATCAACAAATGGTTTAGTGAGGAACAGAATGTTTACCTAGGTCAGATCATTTGCTCGTGGCCTCATCACTGTGAATACCAGTCAAAGGTAAAATGTGTTTTTAAACATTGCCCGGTGTTCTATCGTGTTACTGTATAGTGTCCAATGAAATAAAGGCACTTTTCAGAAACACCTTTATTATGTAAATAAAAATTTGAGTTAAGAATATACTTTTAAAGTATTCAGTCAGTGCAAACACCTCAAGTTTCAAGGACTAATATATGCATGAAATTAGTTCAACTATTTGTATAACAAAGATAAATGAAATGTGATCCAGAAAAGTGGCCTGGTCCACCACCATGAAATACTCATAATTTTGTGAATATATAATCATGTAAATTGGAATTATAAACTTACATTAAATCTAGATAGTTAAAGAAATACACCATCTCAATTTCTAGAGGTAAGATAATCTTTTCAAAACCACTGGGTTGACAAGGAAACTTGGAATTGTTGATTTATGAAATATCATTCTGTTCTACATAAAATAATGTTTTAAGTTTCCTTAAAATATTTTGTCTATTTAAAGTTTAGCTCTGTATTTAGTCTGATTTAAATATCTCCTCTCTGGGATGACTTGGTCTTTCCTAGGGAAATGCTGTTTTTTAGGGTTTAGACTCTTCATCCTCCTGTCTACAGATGGCATCAGGATAGATGAGGGAATGTACAGCATCTTCAAGATGATCTGGGGTGAGCCCTGATGTAGCTGGAAGAGACCTGTGTAACCTGCATAGGTGACTGACTTGGCCTTGGGGTTCTCCATGGCACAGCAGTTTTCTCTTGGGAAAGGATTCACTCTCCCTGATCTTCTTAGGGACCACCTATAGCTGCCTGGATGTTTCTACAGTCTCCTACCCCATCATTGAGTATGGACCTGGAGGGCAGGACATTTGCAGTTGGAAGAGGAACACTGCCATCTGATGCTTTTGCAAGTTCTATAAGTCTCCCTCCTCCACAACCAACTATATCCTAAAGAAGTAGACTTTTATTTTTGTATTGATTTGTGTGAGCGTGTGTATGTGTGTGTGTGCATGTGTGTAGGTGTGTCTTCTGGCTGTGTGTGAGTTTGGAACTCAGATAAAATGCATTCTATAAGTACTATTCTCCAGAGGTTCTCCTTCAACTTGTTTGTATCTGGAAGCAAAAGGAAGGAATTTGTTTGGAGTTTTCTTATGAGCATTTCCTCTTTTTTTTTCATTTTAAAAATATATAATTTTTTTATATTTTATTATTTTTTTACATGACAGCAGAATATATTTGGAAATATTATACATAGAATAAGTAAAACTTGTTCCAATTAGGATCTCATTATTATAGTTGTACATGATGCAGATTTACATTGGTCATGTATTTATATATGAAGATAGGAAAGATATGTACAATTCATTCTACTGTCTTTCCTATTCTATGTCCCTTCCCTTCCTTTCATTCTCTTTTGTCTAGTCCAATGAACTTCTAATCTTCCCCCCCCCTTTTTGTGGGTTAGCATCTGCATATCAGAGAGAAATTTCTGCCTTTGGTTTTTTGAGATTGGCTTATTTCACCTAGCATGATATCCTCCAGTTCCATCCATATACCAGCAAATGCCATAATTTCATTTATCTATATGGATGAGTAGTATTCCCTTGAGTATGTATGCCACATTTTCTTTATCCATTCATCTGTTGAAGGGCGCCTAGTTTGGTTCCATAGCTTGGCTATTGTAAATTGAGCTGCCATAAACATTGATGTGGCTGCGTCACTGTAGTATGCTGTTTTTAAGTTCTCTGGGTATAGACCAAGGAGTGGGGTAGCTGGGTCAAATGGCAGTTCCGTTCCAAGTTTTCTAAGGAATCTCCATACTGCTTTCCGTAATGGTTGCACCAATTTGCAGTCCCAACAGCAATGTATAATTGATCTTTCCCCATGCCCTTGCCAACATCTATTGTTACTTGTGTTCTTGGTAATTACCATTCTGACTGGGGTGAGATGAAATCTCAGTGTAGTTTTGATTTGCATTTCTCTAATTGCTAGAGATATTGAATATTTTTTTCATATATTTGTTGACCACCAATCATGTTTCTTCTGTGAAGTGCCTGTTCAGTTTCTTAGCCCATTTATTAATTGGGTTATTTGGTTTCTTGGTAATACATTTTTTAATTCTTTGTATATTCTGGAGATTAATGCTCTGAGGTGCATGTGGCAAAGATTTTCTCCCATTCTGTAGGCTCTCTGTTCACATTCTTGATTGTTTCTTTTACTGAGAAGAAGCTTTTTTAGTTTGAATCCATCCCATTATTGATTCTTGATTTTATTTCTTGTGCTGTAGGAGTCTTACTGAGGAAGTTGGTTCCTAAACTGACACAATGGAGAGTTGGGCCTACTTTTTCTTCCAGTAAGCGCAGTCTCTGGTCTAATGCCTTGGTCCTTGATCTGTGCAAAGTGAGAGATAGACGTTCAATTTCATTCTGCTATATATGGATTTCCAGTTTTCCTAGTACCATTTGTTGTAGAGGCTATCTTTTCTCCAGTGTATGTTATGGCACCTTTGTCTAGTATGAGATAACTGTATTTATGTAGGTTTGGCTCTGTCTTCTATTCTGTATCATTGGTCTACATAAATTTGTTTTCATGCTAACACTATGCCGTTTTTGTTATTATAGCTCTGAATATAATTTAAGATCTGTTATTGTGATGTCTCCTGCTTCACTCTTCTTGCTAAGGATTGCTTTGGTTATTCTGGATCTCTTATTTTTCCAATTGAATTTCCTGACTGCTTTTTGTATATGCTAAACCCAAGGACAACATCATTCTAAAGAGAAAAATTGAAAGCAATACCTTTAAAAACTAGAAAAATACAGGGTTGCCCTCTTTCACTATTCCTATTCAAAATAGTCCTGAAAAACCTAACCAGAAAATTAAACAAAAGAAAGAAATTAAAGGGTATAAATAGGAAAAGAAGAGAAAACTATCCCTACTTGCTTGCAACACAATTCTATATTTAGCAGACCCAAAAAACTCCACTAGAAAGCTTCTAGAACTCCTAAGCTAGTTCAGTAAAGTAGCAAGATATAAAATTAATACCCATATATCAGTTGCATTCCTATATACCAATGATGAATCAGCTGAAAGAGAAATCAGAAAAACTATCCCATTCATAATAACCTCAAAATAATAAAATATTTGTGATTCAATCTAACAAAAGAGTTGAAACACCTCTACAATGTAAACTACAGAACACTAAAGAAAGAAATTGAAGAAGACCTTAGAAAATGGAAATATTCCCCATGTTCTTGGTTAGGCAGAATTAATATTGTTAAAATGGCTATACTACCAAAAGCACTATACAGATTTAATGCCATTCCTATTAAAATTACAATGACATTCTTCATAAAAAAGAGCATTTAATTTTTTTAGCCACAAGTCTCCTCTCAGTAATCAAAATCATTTAAGTTCAGTGAACTCTATCTGAACAAACATACCAAAGGAGATAAAGACCACCCATTCTCGCATGTAGAGCATGATCATGTATGACAAGAACATGCATGGAAAACATCCATCTCATCACCATTCAGGATAATAAAATTAAATTGTACCAAGTATCTTTGCTTCCAAGTTGACAGTGCTTCAATCTAAGCTTCCATACGTTCCCTTATACAAGTTCCATTTTGCATTTTCTGTGTAATATTTAAAACATATAATGTATACATTATCTTAGAGAATTCCATGATTAATAATTAAAAGTTAAAAATTATTTTACCATAAGGTAAGAATATTTATAAACACAAATTGAGTTAGGGTAATGCCTAATGTACCTAAAACAGTAACATAATATTATCTTTTCATGTTCTTGAATTCCATCTTTTCCAATGTTCCTTTTCCTGCACATAAACAAATTCATGGCCAAAGAGTAACTATTATTTTACAGGTAATTTAGTGAAACTTTTCAGAGTGGAAAAAAATGCAAAACATAAATAGAAAGTTAAACTTATTATCATGAAGTCAAATCATACAAATGAAACAAAGATCAGAGGAACTATTGGAAAGTACTGGAATCAAAGAAAATCATTCATGGGTGAAAACCAGTAAAAAAAAAGAAAGAAAGAAAGAAAAGTTCAAGTAGATATGAGTTTGTATCTTAACATAATCTTTGACTTACTAGACATAACACTCAGTCCTTATCTAATTAATATCTTCAGTACACAATTTAAAAGAGATCTGTAACCTTTGAATAGTGGAATATGTTTCCTAAAAAGTTCTGGTCCATTGGAAGAAGGAACACCATGATATGCTCATCCTGAATCATAATAGGCAACTGTGGTTTGGTATGATTGTGAAAGGTGATTTAAACATGGCATTAATTATCAGCATCTTCAGGCTGTTATTGTGTTTCTGCTTTTTAATTTTCCCTTAAGGGACAGATTTTTAAAGGATTTCAAGAAATATTTATGCTAATACATCCTGTATAAAATTAAGATAACTGTATAATAAAAATTCAATATTCCATGCTAGTCTTTGGGCTTCCACAAAAAAAGGATCAGAGATGGGTAATTTAAACCACAGAAATTTATTCTCTCACAATTTTGGAGTCTGGAAAGATCAAAGTCTTGGGATGGGTTTCTTACCCCTTTTAGATGGCTGTCTTCTCACATGGCAGAGAGAGAGAGCTCTCTCTTTACTTACAAAACCATAGTTCTATCATATTGGAGTGCTATACTATGAACTAATTTAACCTCAATTACCTTCTAGAGACCATATCTTCAAATCCAGTCACATTGGGGGTTAGGCTTTGATCTAAGAGTTTTTTGGAAACACTATTTAGTTCATAGCATCAATCAATCAATCACATCTCTTAAAAATAATCTTTAGGATTATACAATACTGTATTGGTATTTCTTGACTCAAGTACAATTAAGTAAATAAACTAATGTCTTCATTGAAAATGATAAATACTAGAACTGTACCATTAACTGTACTGTTGACCCTAAGGTTGAAAAGCAAGTGTTAATAATTTCCTAAGCCTGAAGAATTTGTTCCCAAATGTTTAAGGCCATAATCATTAGTAAACAGGTCATTGATAATATACTTATGAGATATTCACAGCTAAAAGTTGAAAGTTAAAATGTTTTCTTTTCCTCTGCTGTATTTTTAATCCAAAGTTGAAGTTTCTATGTCTTACCAAATCCCTTAGCAAGTTTATCTTGACATTTTATCTTAACAGAAATTAATGTTCCCCAATGTTAAGTCCATTTGGCCTATGGAAATGCCAACAATCATTATAGCCACAGGGTCAAGTAATGAACTGGCAGAAAGTATTTGACATTCTTTTGTCAAATTCACTAACAAAACAATACCAATAAAAGAAAATTCATGCTTTATTTCTCCCTTATTCTTACTTTGACTTTTATGTTCTTCTTTTGGATTTTACATCTAGGACTAAACAATATCAACTTTACACTTTAAACTATAAGCAAATATTTTCCTTAATTTAGCATGCATTTGCTAGAAGAAATAATCACCAATAGGTAAAGTATGTGGCCTTTCTATCTTTGACATCCCAGATTCTGCAAAGTTCACGTAACGAAGTGAAGTTCCCCCTGAGAAAATGATTTCTGTAGCGTATTTGAAGATGTAGATGGAAGAGCAAAAATATATCATGAGGTATCAAATAAGAAAATTCAAATATATTTATATTCTTGCCAGTTAAGAGTATATTCTTGATTGAGAACCTGATCAAAAAAAGTTAAACTTTAAGCAATATTTGGGAAAACCTGTATATTATTTTGAAATACTGTTATTGATTATCTATACAAATGGAAAACAAGTGTGAAATACTTTAATAAAATCCCACAGTTATCCATCCAAATGGAATTCTTTTTTTTTTAATTTATGTTTTAGTTGTAGGTGGACAGAATATCTTTATTTTGTTTTTATGTGGTGCTGAGGATCGAACCCAGTGCCTCCTGCGTGCTAGGCAAGCGCGCTACCACTGCGCCATAACCCCAGCCCCCCAAATGGAATTCTTTACATCTACTTTAACCTGTTTTTGGAAAATAATGATTGAAAATACAATCAGGATATTGGATTTGATTTTTAATTTTCCTGCCACTCCATATCTTCTGAGAGCATACTAACAAACACTGTCACTGTGAAACAGAAGAAGAGGAGAAGAGAAAAAGGCTTGACTGATCAGCCCTATCAAACTAATGTAGTGGTCTCAGTCATTTATATAAAGGGTGGCCAAAAATAAATATTTCAAAAAAAGAAAACAAAAAAGGAATTAAAAATCAAAACTATTTTCATAAAAAAGAATCCAGTGCCAGTCTGTTGTTTCACCACTGAGGAACTGAGTATTTCTTCCATGAGATCTCTTTACTTGGTTTTGTTTCATTTTATTCTAGCACATTTTGTTTTTAATGGATTAAAGATGGCCCCTGTGTAATAGTGACTTTGTTGCTTATTTCTTCACAGTGAGTTAAAAACAGTAGCCCAAACCCACCAGCCCCAAACTCAATTGCTTACACATCCAGTTGTGTTAGATCTAGCCCCCAAAAGTGTATTTTTCAACATGTACAGCCTGACAGCTTTGTATGCCTCAAAAAACAGCATCAACATCTGTTAATCAAAGATAAAACAACCTGTGGTTATACAAAACTGTGAACCTCCTACTATCTTTCTGAGATCTCAGACCCAGAGATCCCTGCTTTGTACTGCCAAGCACCATCACCTCAACATGTTTCCCTCTCCCTCAAAATATACTTCCCTCTCTTCCTCTTATGAATAGTGGCCCTGTGCTGCGTCTCTGGAAGGTCTCTTGCTATAAGGAACTCACATGTAACCTGTCCAAGTGCCACACAACAAAGCTTGCCACACACTCCTACCATCTTGCAATCCAGTCTTTTCAGCACCACATTTTTTAAACTATGCGATGAATAAATGAAAAATTGAGACATGAAATTATGATTGTACCTGGCTCACAAACAAAAAGGAGAGGACAATGTAATAACCAGGTGACAATATATGTGATTATTAAATTATGATTTCACACTGAAGGAATCAGAAGTGAAAAAGCATACTGTGGATTGTGCAAAAATATTATTATAAGTAGCTTATTCTGACAAATCAATTGAAAGCAAATGTAGGAGGAGTTAACAGAAAATATGGTAATTACATGTATTGGCTGTGAATTTTGAAAATTTTAAAGGATTTATATTCCTCCATAATAAAATAACAAACAGAAAGAAAACTATACAAAACAAACAAACAAAAATAGCCAGGGCTGAGGATGTCCCTCAGTAATAGAGCACCTCCCTAGCACACACAAGGCTCTGGGTCAATCCCTAGTCACACACACACCCAAAAATGCCAAGCCCATAGGATTAGAGAAAAGAATACTGGTAGCCAGACACCAGGGAGGGTAAAGAAGAGTGGAGCATGGGAGAGACTGCTTTGCAAGTACAAAGTCAGAATCAGAAGAAAAGAATAAGTACCTGCGCTCAATTACACAGAGGGTAATGACATTTCACACTATGGTGCCATACAGTTGAAAATAGCCAGGAGAGAGGATTTTGAATACTCTCATCACAAATAAATGATAAATGTTTGGCATGACAGATAACCTAAGCATCCTTGATGCAGAGGGGAAGAACCAAGAACCGGAGAAACCAAACAAAACCACAGACTGCACCAGTTCTTGCAATCTCACAAAAAGGATTTCAGATGAGTCACACATAGTGGCAGGCAGGAATTTATTAGAAGGGGAAGGAAAATGGAAAAGAACACTCTCAAGGAAGAAAGAAAGTCAGTCGTCTGGAGGAGAGGGACAGTGCAGACACACCTCCCCACCCCTCCCACCCCTGCCTCGCCATCCCTGCCATCCTCTAGTTTTATTGGCGGTCCTAGGGAAATTTCCAGAGAGTCCCAGTCAAATATACCTCTCAATTTTTGACTGACAGAAGGATTACATCAGAATTCCAAGTCTCCACTGCTCAAGGTCTTACCCACAGGTACCCAGGCAAAGTTCATGGGATTTTACAATCCCATGATCCAAAGTTAACTCTAGGTCATTTTAGCCTGAGCATTGTCCTTACAGTTTCTATGGTCAGAGGGCTTTGTTTCTAATTATCCTGTCTTACAGAGCTCTGGAATCTTTGTTTTGTATAAAGGTCACATAAGTTCCCCTGAGCTCCAGGAGGAGTCTTTGGGCTTGCATACCTTCCTCCCACAGACAACAGGTTATTTGCCAAGGAATGCAACATATCCCACTGAAGTGGCCCCAGGCAAACCACTTCCTCAAAGGAAATCAAGTGGAGGTCAACACAGCAGGTCCAGTCTACAGAACCATCCCCAAGCCCCATGCTTCTATCTTCGTGTTTGTCTGCTACCTATCATTCTGATTTGATCAATGCACATTGTGTAAATGTACCAAAACATCACACTACTCCATTACGAGATACAAGTATTATCTGTCAATAAAACAGACCAGCGACTGTCAGACTTTTTCTGTGAAGTTCCAATAGCAAACATTTCAGAGTTTATAAGCCACAATACAGTTTCTTCCTCTTTCTTGTCCTCTTCTATCTTGTTTTTATTTCTTAGCAGTCCTTTAAAAATATAAAAACAATTCTTACCAAAGTTTAGATGTGGCCCCTAACTATAGTTTGCTAGTCTCTGATATAGACAAACAAGACAAAACTAGTGTCTATTATTTTCCAATGCACTCTCATTTTGCTATGTATTTTATATTTTAAGGTCTTTGAGCAGTTTTCTTCACCTGGACTGCCTACCTCTCTTTAGAGGCTAATTCAGGTGATATATGCTTTAAAACAAAATCTATGCTCTACTTCTTCCAAGATGTTTATCTGCCATGAAGTAATATAAAACTAATATTTCTGTTGTGAATGTAACAATAGAAGTCAGTGAAATATATTATTTACTATTTGTACATACAACTTCAGGAACCTGTGTCCAGTCACCACATGTAAAACTTCTGTACAATTTTTTTGATAATGTCTCAATATTATAACTCTTGAAGTCACACTACTAATTAAGTCTCAAATTAAGTGAATAATATATCCTATGGTTCACTGTTTTTCTGTTAAGATTAATTCTACTAAGTCAATACATTGTTCAGTTAATTGGCTGCTTTAAAACAACTGTTTATTCAGGGAGGTTCTGCACCTGGTTAGGATAGAGAAAGCCAGGAGAAAATATTGCTTTCATCCTAAAAACATGAAAAACTCAAATAATCCACAAAATCATACATTTTCTTTAGTCCTTAGGAAACTTAGTTTGTCAAGTAAGCAAGTTAACTGAATAGCAAAGAGTGACAAGCTCTGATGAAAACAACACATTCAATTCCACTGCGGCAAGACATGGTGAAGAGGAGATCATTACAGAGCACTAAGAATAAATCACATTCAATTTTAACAAAATTACAAAGGCGGAGTCTTGACCAGGCTATCAGTTAAGAAAATCAAAAAGCCTCAGAAACAAGTTTGCACTCATTCTGAAGCTTTTCTTCCTGAGTCAATTCCATGAAGATTAAAGAGAATGGACACAGTAGAAGAAAAACATTAACAAACTTGAAGATAGGTCAGTGTGAATTATCCAATCCAATATAGGAAGAGAAAAGAAAGCCGATAAAGCAGCTGGGAAGTGAAAATAAATATAAAATGCATTAGTATGCATGATACTTGAGTCTCAAGATAAGAAAAACAAGTGTAGAAAAAATATTTGAAGTCACCCAGTATTACATAAGAGAAACAGAATTATAGCCCACTTTTGATTAAAATCTATACATGCTAAAAGATAATCTTTTAAAAGTACTGTCAGAGAAAAATAAATGTCTTTTCAGAATTTTATACTCAGTAAAAGAAGCCTTACAAAAGAGAACATAAAACAAAGTTTTTATAGACAAAAATAATAGTAAATTCATTTTCAGCAGATCTGAATAGGAGCAAGATACCACATGGAAATCCAAAATCACAAAAAGAAGTAGAGTAACAGAAATGGCTAATACAAAGATAAATAGGAAAGAATTTTTTTCTTAACCATTTTTAAAAAGGTAACAAGATGAACAGACACTTCTCAGAAGAAGATATACAATCAATCAACAAATATATAAAAAATTGTTCAACATCTCTAGTAATTGGAGAAATGCAAATCAAGGGATTGTGCCTTTCTTTGGTTTGGACTTCTGTGCCTTCTTCTATCCTGATAATTCTTAGGTTTTTAGTCTTTTGATGTTATCCCATAATTCTTGGATGTTTTGTTCATGGTTTCTTACCATCTTCATTGTGTGGTCAACTTTATTTTCAAGATTATATATTTTGTCTTCATTGTCTGAGGTTCTATCTTCTAAGTTCTCTAGTCTGTAGGTGATGCTTTCTATTGAATTTTTCATTTGGTTTATTGTTTTCTTCATTTCAAGGATTTCTGCTTGTTTTTTTTAATGTTTCTATCTCTTTCTTTTTTTTAATTGTTTTTTAATTGTAGATGGACACAATGTCTTTATTTTATTGCCTTGTATGTGGTGCTGAGGATCGAACCCAGGGCCTCACGCATTCAAGGCAAGCACTCTACTGCTGAGCTACAATCCCAGCCCTCTATCTCTTTCTTAAAGTAATCTTTTGCTCCCTGTAGTTGCTCTCTTATCTCTTTATTGAAGTGATCAATTTTTGCCTGTAATTGCTCTCTTCTATTATTCTGTGCTTCACAGATCATTTTAATTTTGTATGTTCTGAACTCCTTCTCTGACATTTCATCTACTGTCTTATCATTGGATTCTATTATTGTAGCATCTTGGTTTGGGGCATTTTCTTCCCTTGTTTTTTCATGTTGTTCATGTGTCTTTCTCTTTAGCAGTGGCCATCTGAGGTACTATAGTTTCTACCCTAAAGTTTACCTTCTCTGCAGGTTACCAATACCTCACCTCTGGTATAACCAGGCCTATAGGGATCTTGGAGATGACCTTCCTGGTCCTGGCCGTTGACTCTAGATGGAAATAGGCAGGGACAGCTGCTGATTGGTAGATTCATGGCTGCAGCACAGCACTCGGTCAGTGTCCTCCTCATGTGCTCAGTTGGTCCACAGTCTTTATTTTGTGCCCTACAGGGTCCCAATACCTCTCCTTTAAGGGGAAAACCAATATTAACATATCTCAATACAATCAATATACAATTTTATACTAAGTAGGTCCTCATAGAACATTTACAGCTTTGTCACAATATACAGAAATTATGAGTTCATTTAGTATCTACTATATAAACAATAGGTTTGCAAAAGGGTCTATAGTTTCTGTTGGTAGACTAAAGAGAACCAGGGATGAGGTGTAGGATGCGATGTTAAGAAGGTAGGAAGTGAAGATATAGAGTTATTAGATCCTAGAATGTGTGAAAGAGGAATACAAAAGAATTTGGCTAGTAGTAGAAAAGAGAGAAATAGATTTGGGGAAGACAAGTAAGTAGGAAGAAAATAGAAAGTACAAAAAACAAGGAAACATAAAAATTAAGAAAAATAAAGCATGTAAAAATAGTAGATATGAGACTATATAATACAACTGTAATATACTAATCTGTTATCCTAGTCCTCAGTAGTGTAATGCATAAAAAACACTTGGTTTTATAAATGTTGAGGATGTGAGTGTGGATAAAGAATGAGAGAGGGAAAAGAAGAGAAAGAAAGGACATAAAGATAGGTTGGGTTGGGTTGTCTGTCGCTTACTGGTATCTCCCAGTTCAGATCCAGGATGGCAGTGAAGGAGTCCCAAAATGGAGGTATCTGTTTTCAGGGTTTAGGCCCAGGCCAGATGGTGGCATTGGACTATATGTTTGGAGATGCCACTCTTTGGGTGCTGTGCAAAAGTAGACTGTTGACTCCAGATCCTGTCCAGCGTCCCCAGGTGTAGGCACACAGAGGAGTTCCACATTGGTAGATGGAGGTCCACACAGAAGCAGCAGCCGGGGTCCCATACAGGGGCCAGGAGTCCCATGTTGGAGCTATGGCTAGGGGTCCTGCATAGGTGGGCAATCCGAGTTCCTGCATGGTGTGTGGTGTGGGCACTAGAGCAGGTCCTGTATGGGCGATCGGCCAGGATCCTGCACCAGTTAGGCTGGGGGCCTAAGAAAACACTGGGGCATGTCAATATGCAAGGGCACGAGACTAGAATTCCTGTGTGGAGGCAGCTGTCAGGAGTCCTCTAATAACTTGCAGAGAAACACTATTTTCACTGCTTTAATCCCCAGTCCTGGAGAGAATAGAAATGCAGTTTCCATCTAGGCTGTCATCTTGGATCCCAACCGATTTTCCCATTCTTGATCTTTCCTTTTCACCTCATCTATCAATGTGAAACAAGTTTGACAAGCATTTAAGCAAATGTTGAACATATTCCTGGCACCACACAATTTTAGGATGTCAGAACATAATTTAAATCTATCAAACCCAATATTTTATATGATCAATTTCACCTTTCCTCAGCTAAAAGCTCTTACAAACATTTGACTTGGAAGGTGTCTAATATTATTCAAAATCAAAAGCTATGGTAACCCTAAAGCTGGATAGACCAGATAAATATCATTACCTCTTATTCTTTCCTATGTATGGGAAGCCATATTGCACCTCTCTTGATGGAAATACTACACTCTATTTACTCAAAAGCAATGTAAGAAAAGGGAACAGACTTCTCTTTATGACATGGGTTTTATGTAACTTCCTTTTGTTTACTTAAAATATATTGAATGTCTATTTTCAATTTAAATACCAACATAGGTCATCTTCTGACCTAAATGTTCTTTTAATTTTTATAATTAATTTAAAAATTAACTTCCTCATTTTTATTCTTGGTGTTGTTTTGCAAATCTTAAATTAGCCCATGTCAAAAACAACAAAAGTCTAACCAGGCATAAAAATGAACTTGAAGGTATTTGCAAGATAGTCAGCCTGATCAAATTGATGAAATTAAAAAAAAAAAGATTAAGAATTGATTATGTGATGGAAGTTAAGGAAAAGGAGTATCTAATGTGTAATTAATAAAGATAAAACAAGGAAGAAATCAAAGAAAATAAAGTAATGATGCTTCTGGATTTAAAAGTAATATTATTGATAATATTCAAGAGAAAAATATCTGATGAGAGGATCATTTATGTGATCTGTGGAGTTCAGCTATTTGCATGTATCACATAGTGATCCACTGCTGTAGCCTAACCACTGTCTAGCTGTCCCCCTGAATATAGCATGTTCTTTTTTAAAACATTAAAGTTTTATCATTTTCTTTTATTTTAAGGGCATCTTTCTAAAAGTAAAATCACATGAATAAAAATATATTTATCCTAGTCTGGCAATTTTTAGAGTTCCATTTCAGTTCTTATTATGGTTTAAAGTAAAAGTGAATTAACAACTATTATCTTAAAAATAGAAAATATATTGTGATCCTTTTTCTAAAATATTCTTATTTGTATTTCTTTTCATGAAAGTAGTTTTACTATTTCATCTAATTATGTAAGATTTATCCAGCATAAAAACTTTAACACACACACAAATATAAAGAAAATAACACTCACTCAAATCTTGCATTCCTGAAAAACAGCTATTAATATTTTACACATTTCTTTAAATTTTTTCATTTACCTATAATAATGGATTAGTATTGTCAATCATATGATTCTTCTGGATATTAAATATTGTGTAGATAGTAGGTTTGTGCTATATATTAGGTGATGGTTGCTAACAACAGAGTGGAAAAGGTAAAGGAGACTTTTGAAAGAATAAAATAAAACACATTGTGTAGAATGGAATTTTCAGAGTCATATGATCTCTACATTTGTGTTATTGACATGTTTGAGATTTTTTAAAGTATATTTGATTAATATATTTTATTTAACCAACATATCTTTAATGTTTAACTCAAAAATAAAAACAAAATAGAAAACTTTGCTTTTGTAAGTAAAATATTCTCAAAGTATATTAATTAACTCAAAAGTCTATAGGCACTGAGGAAGTATCCAGAATCAAAGACTTATCTTCCTTCAAAATTATGACCAAATGAGAATCCATAATGTAGTGCAGGGCTGGAAATGAAGCTCACTTGGTACAATGCTTTCCTAGTATGCGCAAACCCTGGGTTCCATACCAAACACCACCCCCAAAATTAAATTAAATTAAATTAAACCATAATTAAGTATAATGTCAAATATTTGTATGTGCAGGATTATATCAGCTAAGAAACTAATCAACGACTATTTAGTATATAAAAATTTCTATAAAAAATAGAAATGATAAAGGAAAGAAAGTTTTATGTCTACTGTGCACTTTTAGGGATAAGGCAGCACATAGGAGTAACCAAGGGGTAATTTGGTTCATTGATCATTCACATGGGTTGAATGTATCAGCCAAGAGACACTTAATGGATCTTAAAATTAGCTTAAGTAATTATATTAACCATCTTTTCCATCCAGGTAGACACACTGCAAAATAGTTTTTCAAAGACAGTGAAGAAATTCTATTTGAAAATTTTAAATAATGAAAGGCAATGTAACAAATTCAAAAGCTAAATACACAGTTTTTAATAAATAATAAAGCTAAAAGCTACATAGTAGATCCTCCTTTTATCAACTACTTCTACAGATAAGGGAAAGGGAAATTGAAAAGTGAGCAGGATAGGTCAATGAAAACCAACTTGTATTAAAAGTCCGCAACATGTCAGGAACTTTGACTTTATTTCACTGAATCTTTTATATTCACTGAATATTTTTAAATTTTATTTTTATTTTTTAAAACAGCAGAATACATTTCAAGTCACAGTACACATATGGAGCACAATTTTCCATTTCTCTGATTGTATACAAGGTAGAGTCACACCATTTGTGTCTTCACACACGTATCTAGGGTAGTGATGTCCATCTCATTTCACCATCCTTCCTAACCCCATGACTCTTTCCTTCTCCCTCCCCTTTTCTCTATCCAAAGTTTCTCCATTTCTCTCATGCTTTCCACTCCCACCCCCTTTATGAATCAGCATCCACTAATCAGAGAAAACATTCAGCCTGTGGTTTTTTGGAATTGGCTTACTTCACTTAGCATAATGTTCTCCAGCTCCATCCATTTACCTACAAATGCCATGATTTTATTCTCTTTTAATGCTGAGTAATATTCCATTGTGGATATACGCCACAGTTTCTTTATCCATTCATCTGTTGAAGGGCATCTAGGTTGCTTCCATAGCTTAGCAATTGTGAATTGTGCTGCTACAAACATTTGAAGTCGCTGTGTTACTGTAGTATGCTGTTTTTAAGTCTTTAGGATATAGACTAAGGAGTGGGATAGCTGGGTCAAATGGTGGTTCAATTCCAAGTTTTCTATGGAATCTCCATACTGCTTTCCAAAATGGTTGCACCAATTTGCAGTCTCAACAGCAATGTATGAGTATGGAAGATGTGTCCAGTGGTGAGAGAGGTGTGTTAAAGTCACCAAGTAGTATTGTGTTGCAGTCTATTTGATTCTCAAAATTGAGAAGGGTTTGCTTGATATACATAGATGCCCCATTGTTTGGGGCATAGTTATTTAAGACTGTTTTGTCTTGTTTGATGTATGATTCCCTTAAGCAGTATGAAATGACCTTCTTTATCCCTTTCCACTAACTTTGATTTGAAGTCCACTTTATCTGATATGAGGACAGAAATACCTGCTTGTTTATGCAGTCCATGTGAGTGATGCATTTTTTCCCATCCTTTCACCTTCAGTCTGTAGATGTCTTTTTCTGTGAGATGAGTTTCTTGGAGGCAGCATATTGTCGAGTCTTTTAATTAATGAGTTTAGGACATTCACGTCCAGAGTTAATATTGAGACATGGTTTTTATTCCCAGTCATTTTGGTTTATTTTTGGTTTTTTACTTGACTAGGTTTCTCCTTTGATTGGTTTTTCCTTTAGTGTAGGTTCCTCCCTTTGCAGATTTTCATTGTTGTTTTTTATTTCCTCCTCATGGAATATTTTGCCAAGAATCCTCTGTAGTGCAGGTTTTCTTGCTACAAATTCTTTTAACTTTTGTTTATCTTGGAAGGTTTTTATTTCATCATCAAATCTAAAACTTAATTTTGCTGGATATAAGATTCTTGGTTGGTATCCATTGTCTCTCAGAGCTTGGTATATGTTGTTCCAAGCTCTTCTAGCTTTAAGGATCTGAATTGAGAAGTCTGCAGAGATCCTAACTGGTTTCTCCCTATATGTAATCTGATTCCTTTCTCTTGTGGCTTTTAAAATTCTCTCCTTAATCTGTATACTAAGCATTTTCATTCTAATGTGATTTGGTGTAGATCTGTTGTGATTTTGTACATTTGGTGTCCTGTAACGTTCTTGTATTTGATTTCCAATTCATTCTTCATGTTTACAAAACTTTCTGATATTATTTCATTGAATAGATTATTCATTACTTTGGTTTGAAACTCTATGCCTTCCTCCATCCCAATTATTCTTAAATTTGGTCTTTTCATGTTATCTCATAATTCTTGGATGTTCTGCTCATAGTTTCTTACCATCTTCATTTTGTGGTCAACTCTATTTTCAAGATTATATATTTTGTCTTCACTGTCTGAAGTTGTCTTCCAAGTGATCTAATTTGTTGGTGATGCTTTCTATTGAGTTTTTAATTTGGTTTATTGTTTCTTTCATTTCAAGGATTTCTGTTTGATTCTTTTTCAGAATCTCTATCTCCTTATGGAAGTAATATTTGCTTCCTGTATTTGCCTATGTAGCTCTTTATCAAAATGATCTTTTGCTGCCTGTGTTTGCTCTCTTATATCATCCTTTAATTCACAGAACATTTTAATTATGTACATCTTGAACTCCTTCTCTGACATTTCTTCTGCTGTGCTGAACATGGATTCTAATAATGTAAAATCTTGGTTTGTTTGGGCATTTTCTTCTCTTGATTTTTCATGTTGTTCATGTGTCTTCCTTTCTTTCACTGCAGATCCAAGGTGTTACAGTTTTTATCCTATAGGCTTATAGATTCCCTGCAGGGTTCCAATACCTCACCTTTAAGAGGAAGACCAATATTAACAGATCTCAACACAAATAATATACAGCTTTAAACCAAGTAGCTCCTAAAAGGACATTTACGGCTTTGTCACAATATACAAAAATTATGAGATCAATTAGTATCTACAATATAAACAGTAGGTTTGCAAAATGGTCTACAGTTTCTGATAGTGTACTAGACAGAACCAGAGGTGGGGTGAAGGATGAGATATTAGGGAGGTAGGAAGTGAGTATATAGAATTATTAGATCTTAGAAAAACATGAAAGAGGAATCCAAAAGAAGTTGGCTAGTAGCAGAAAAGAGAGAAAGAGATTTGGGGAAGACAGATAAGTAGGAAGAAGAAAGAGAAAGTACAAAAACAAGGAAATATAAAAATTAAGAAAAATTAAAAATGTAAAAATAGAACATAAAAGTCTATATAATACAACTGTAACATACTAATCAGATATCCCAGTCCTCACTAGCCTAATGCATGAAAAATACTTGGTTTCACAAATGTTAGGGATGTGAGGGTGGGAAAAGAGAGGAAAATTTAAAAAAATAATAAAACAAAGATAATAGACAAAAAAATCAAGGTAAATAAAAAGGATTGCTTCTGATGGAATTCATTATTTTTCCTGCTTCCCTTCTCACCCAGTAGGTGGGGTTATCTGTTGTTTGCTGGTATCTCCTTCCTCAGGGTGGTGCAGGTTCCTGACATCTGTGTGTTGGTCTTAGAGGTGGAGTTTCTGGAGGTGGGCTTTAGTGCTTGCCAATCCCCATGAGGAGACTCCACTCCAAGGATCTCCTTTGGGGCCCCTCATGTGATTTGCGCACCTGGTCTCCTTAAATCACCTGTAGACCTCATGATTCCTGGTCTTTCTTTTAGTCTCTAATCTGTATCATTTTCACCTCCTTCCCTTTCTACTTCCCAATCAGGAACCTCTCTCTCTGGAGGTTGCAGAGAGCTGTTTTGTGTCAGACAGGTCAGGACCAGGCTTTGCAGGTATGGACCAACCACATAGCTGCAAGTGCTCTGCCCAGTTGCAGGGCTGCAGGGGAGAAGAGCAAGCTGGGGAACTATACATGCCTTGATACTGCTTCTGGGCCCCAGCTGGTGTCCCAAACTGGGAGTTACACCAACTAAAGATGCCGATGGCAGGAGAGAGGGTGACGAAGGTGTCCCAAGATGGAGGCATCTGCTTTTAGAGTTAGGGTATCAGGGTGGGCCAGATGGTGACGTTGGGCAATGTGTTCAGATATAGCTCTGTGGTGTGCAGTATTGTAGCACGAGGCTGTCTCCAGACCCTGTCCAGTGTCCCCAGGTGCAGGCAAATGAGGGAGCCTCACATTTGTAGATGGGGGTCCACAAAGGAGCAGCCAAAGGTCTTGCATGGGACCTGGGGTCCCACGTTGGAGTGTCAGGTAGGGGTCCTGCATGAGTGGGCAACCAGAGGTCCTGCACTGTGTGTGGGCACTGGAGCTGGGGTTCCTGTGTGGGAGCAGGTCCTGTGTGGGCGAGCAGCCAGGGTCCTGCACAAATGCTGAGGCCTGGAGACCTTGGCAGGCACACAGCTGGAATTCCTATGCGGAAACAGCTGTTGGGGTCCTCTAATAATTTGCAGAGAAATAGTATTCCTACTGCTTTTATCTCAGGTAACAGAGAGACTAGTAATGCAGTGTCCATCTAGGCCATCCATCCTGGATCCCTCCCATTGAATCTTTTTTCTTATGCAGAAATAGAAAAGTTAAAGAAGACATCACAGTCTGGTGCCAAAAGGCTAAAACCTAGGCAAAGAGATATTTTAAAAATATTTTAATTATTTGCCAACATTTAAAAACCAGGTGATTGAACAGAAAAATATATACATCCACCTTCTCTTAAAGGCTTAACAATATGGAGCAAGAAAACCAGTGGTTTCGAGTCTGGGTGAGATAAAGATACTCCAAATCCACAAATACAGACCTGATGATTTCATTTGCTTTCACTTTTGCTGGATTATTATTAACATTTAATTTTTGATTCCCCAGCATAGAATAAATTGTCTAGGATTTTATTACAAAGACCCACACTTGGTATACAAAGCCAGGTCTGCTTCTCTCTAAAGGCCATGTTCTTATTTATAACCCTTGATAAAGTTTACATTGAAAACTTACATTGAAATTTTCTATAAATTATTCTAATTTGGAATCAGCATTCTGATAAGCAGCATTCTCCTGGAATATCAAATGTTTTATCTCAACCATTTTGACCTCATTTCTTTATTCACTTTTCCTATATGTTGTGTAGAGATTCAAATTAGAATAAAAGTGGATAATTATAAGTTAATATCAGTATTGTTCTATTTCACTTAGGTATGTCTTGTAATTCTAAGAAAGGTCCAGGCAACAAAGAAAATCTTAAATTATTTAATTTCAGTGAGAGTTGTAAATAATATATTTGTGAACAGATTCCCCCTCCAATGTCAATAATAAGGAGCCAAATCTTTGTAGTGCTTAAACTTTGGGTTAAAATTGAATCAAATTGTGTTATCCCCAGGTCCCTTTATGATTTAAGCTAACATCTAAATATAACTGGTATAACAAAGAAATAATTACACACACACACACACACACACAATCACCATGTAGCATTATGGATTTAAGTGCAAAAAGCATAATTTCCAGTCATAGAGATATGCTCTTAAACTTAAAGAGGGGAGCTTTGTCAGGATAGGCAGCTTGAATCAATGCAACTCAAATAATCTGTAAACTTCTGCATTATTATTGAAGAGTTGGTCAATAATATGAGATATAGCACTTTTATAATACATCAACGAATAACACTGTATTCCCTACTATTTATATATACATGAACCAAGAAAACTAAGGAAAGAAATATTTTGGTTGGCATTAACTCTTCTATGCCCTCTATGAGAATGTTGATACTAAAACAAGCCCCAGATGGCTGGCTTTTTATTTCCTCATTTTTATGCTGTCAAATATATATATTCTAGTTCTTAAATAAATTTAAAGTATCTTGCTACTAGAAAAATCTATTTACAATACAAAATTAATCAAATATCATTTTTATGAAGGATAAATATAAAATATTATTCTTGACCTCTCAAAGAGGCAAAATGCACCATGTTAGATTATAATCACAGGCAGTAAGTAGTAGCACTGATCATTCAAATGTACTTTAGAAAACCAAAGAACTGAGTTTCAGGTAAAATATCTCCATAGTAAATTGGGTTAACACATTTTGAATGATTTTAGTAAGCCACATGAGACCATAAAATTTTAGTAGACTCCATCATAAAAAAATTCTACCTTAATGCTATTTAATAGATTTTCAACAAAACATTATTCTCATTCATCAAATTTAAAATTTTTAAAAATACTATTTTGAATTAAATCACAATTTCAATTAGAGTGCAATGTTCCTTCAAGTCTTTCTGAATGCTTTGTACTTCCAGAGCTATGAGTATCATAATAATTAAAGTAGAAGCTTCTTGTAATGACCCAGTCTATTCTGCATAGGTAGCCTTCAATTTGCATCTTCCTTAACAATGCACCTACCATAACTATACATTGTATAAGGACAATGACTTAGTAACTTATACCAAAATATTTTTCTTATGTAACTCCTATATAAACCAGTTTCTTTTCAGAAAAATAGGTAAAAGTTAATTTGTTTATGATGTTTAGTTTTAGATGATATTTTTTAACTTTTTCTATCTATTGAGGTGAAAATATTTGTATAATTGAGTAGCTGAATTACATATATTTTTCAGGTTTTTATACCCTGCTATAGACTAAAACTACTGTAATTAATATATTTAATCACTTTAAGCATCAATAAACTTCTCTGGATTATGAATTTTGTTTAAAAATTCCCTCTATGAAATAATTGCCAATTGAAAAAGAACAACTTAGCAAAATGTACAAATTTGTTTAAAATTCTTTTAAAAAGATATTTCTATTTTCAGTCCATAATAAAATAATCAGTCCTTCCAAATTTCTAGTTTTTATAAATGTGTTGCCCTCATTCATGGGTGAATTAAATAGTGAAGGAAAATGCCAACATCATTCTTTCTCAGAAACTGAAATTTTATTTCTTTAGGTAATATAACTGTGGCACTAGTGATATTGAAAACATAATACCAATAAATTTCAGCTACCAAATTGCCATAATAATAAATCAGGAATTATTTTAAGTGTTTTGGAAGCATGGACACCTCAAAACTTATTCCAATACTATAATCACATGCATGACATAAACGTAAGTGTAAAGAATACTGGACCAATAAATAATCATAATTTATTTTGGAGGCAAGAAGGCATTTAATGGATAAATAAGAAACAGAGACTTCAAAAAACTGGTCATGTTCATAAATCAACTTATGAAAAAGAATGTAAAGTTTCTCCTTGAAGGATCCCAATAACTGGGAAGAAATGAACATCTCTATTCCTCCCCATTAATGACTAAATAGTTAACATACATCTTTAATAAATCTGTGAATCTTGACAATGTGCATGGTAATTTTAAATAACAATTTTCACTAAAATATTTGAAAATGTGTAGCTCTGAATTGACACCAAAAAGAAAAAAGAAAAGAAAGAAAAAGAGTAAGATTACTCATTTTCTTTTTTTTTTAGGTAAAATCCAAAAATGACCTGAGAGCATTCTAATGTCTTTGTGAGGAGCATAGATGAGGACATGAAGGAGACATGAGTTTGATTTCCAGTTTTGCCCTCACCAGCTCTACAAATTGAGTTAAGTCAATCAACCTTAGTAGATTTGTTTCAATGGAAGTAACATTAAATAATTTGATAACTATGGAATACTCACCAATCTGTGCTAGGCATCATTCTAGTGCTAGAATTTCTGAAATGAACCAAACAGACATGGGGCTTAAGTTATAGTTACCAGAGGAGAGAAACAGTAAACAATTTTTTGAAGAGGATAATTTTATGTATTGATAAGTTAGCTGGTAGGAAAATGAAAGCAAATGATGCTCTAACGACACTTTGGCAACTTCTATTAGATGAGACATTATGGAAAGTCTCACTATGGAAAAACATTTGAGATGAAACATAAAAGGGAAAAACTTCCTGCTGAAGATCAGGAGACAGTATGTTACAGATAGAGGAAATACACATTTTTATTAGATATTTATGATAATTAAAGGAAACAATATTACAGAATGTTTATTGACAGTGGTTGATATACAGAAAATTTTGAGTAGAAAATAACTCTTTGAGTAGAAAATAACTCTACTCAAAGAAAAACTCTTTGTTATCAAAAATCCTTTAAACAGCCAGCTGCAATGGCACATGCCTGTGATCTCCGCAAGTTGGCAGTCTGAGGCAAGAGAACAAAAGTTCAAAGCCAGCCTTAGAACTTAGCAAGGACCTAATCAACTTAGAGAGAATCTATCTCAAAATAAAAAAGGCTGGGGATGTAGCTCAGTGATTAAGCACCGCTGAGTTCAATCCCTGGTATTCCCTCCCCCACCCCGGAAAAAAAATTCTTATAATACATATAACTTCTTTGTGGAACATCTTTAAACATAAAAATAGGAATGTCTTCACATTCATAATACTCCTCTATTTGTGATGAATTGTTTTAGTCAGCTTATCATCACTGACTAAAATATCTAACAAGAACAACTTAGAAGAAGAAAGTTTTACTTGGGGCTCACACTTTCAGATGTCCCAGTTCATAGACAGCAGACTCCATTGCTATGGGCTCAAGGCAAGGCAGAACATCATGATGGCAGGACCCAGCAGAGGAAAGTTGCTTAGTTCATGGTAGGGTCGGGAAACAGAGAGGAAAGGGCCCCTCAGAAAGAATAACCCCTTTCCAGTACATGTTCCCAGTGACCCACCTCCTCCAGCCACACCCCACCTGTCTACATTTACCACCCAGTCATTCAAACTAGATGGACTGATTAGATTATACCTCTCATAATCTAATGATTTCCCCTCTGAATGTTCTTGCATTAAAAGAAGTTTTTGAATGATGCCTCATTTCCAAATCCTAACATGGATTATTAAGGAATGTAACATAGCATATTAATAGCATTTTTGAAATTCTAGTTATTAGTCCAAGAAAATAATGTATGGGTAAAAATCCACAGGACTCAAAAAGCAAAGATTGAACAAGCCAAGAGGAGGGAGATGTATATCATATATCACATATCATGTATCAGATATCATATATAAATATATATATGGTGGAAAAGAAGGAAATAGTTCTATGTTAGGGAAAAATAAGAAGTTGGTTTTAGGAGTTATGATCAAAAGAGGACTCATGAAACAGAATTTACTCCATCTGCTAACCACTCACTCACTCACTAAGAAAATAGGGCAGAAAGACAAGAATTGTGAGTGTGTATGCATGTGTGTGAGTGTGTGTTGCCTAAGTGGTCAGATATTTTTATGACATTATCAGGTTTGTCCCTCACTATGGTCTTATTGGAACTACTAGTATTGCCACTTAACACCTGAGCTTTTATAACTATGGGCTTAAAGAACTTATTCTCCTAACATATGTAACTAGAGTGACTATATGATATCCAATTTTTCCATATGGTCCTAAAACCCCATGATTCTAATAATAGGAAAAGAAAGATGAATTTTAATTTAAAATTTTAAAGATGATGGATTTTATATAAGGTCCTAAAAAATAATTGATCATATAATCTATTGGTCTTTGTAAAGTCAGACTTCCAGAATATTTGGCTGAAAACTGCAGTCCAAAAATCATGAAACTCAGTTTCTTGAGAAATGGATGAAGAATGAAATACTCAGAGGTGCCTGGAAAAATGCTTTCAGAGGTTTTGGTGAAAATTTAAATAGCCATCCAAACTAACCAACTTTTATCCAAACCAAATATCCAGGCCCTCTGAAATTTGCCAGTTACTAATCAAAACCCTACTAAGCACTCAGTATCTCAGACAGTTTTAAATCGCATCGAACCAACTGTCATGTAGTATTATGAGTAAAACCAAATCTGGATCTGTCTTAAAAGCTATACTGATACATAAAAATTTGTTGGAAGTATCAGTAGCCAAGTGAAAATTTAAGATAATTTTAATTCCTTGAGTTATTTTACACTTAAAATTGTCCTAGTGATTTTTAAGAGGACTAAAAAAATTTTTTCCACAAAAAATGAATTATTTATGATAACTAGGAAATGGTTTCAAATGTTTTGCACTTATTGTTTAACACAATAGCAAATATATGAGAGACACTTTAGGGTTTTGTGATGAAATGTCTAAGTTTGTTCTGCTTTTTAGAGTTGAATAGATAAATTTTGAATTTATAAATTACTACTTTTATTTTGATATTGATGTACTTCATTTTCTCTTAAAAATAGAAATATAACATTTTAATAAAAGCTTTGATATCAACTTTCTGAAATCATGACAAAAATCAGCTTGTGGCCAGTTTTCTTTAAAAAGTTCTCAAAAAACCCCAACTAAATGATGAAATTATGACAATATGATCTTCATATATTTTATTGATTTAATTTGACATGAAATAAATATATTATCACAAAATGCTGCTACTGTCATATTTTTCCACTTTCAATCAACAAAATTAGTGAAATGTCAAAATAGAAAAACATTGTATTACTGAAAGAAAACCATCTAGTCTTACTGAAACACACATGTTTTTTGTTTTCCCAATGTAAGTTCCATATGTACATTATGTGAGAAAGACAAGGACAATCTGTGTGCACATATGTGTATGTATGTGTGTACTTTTGTGCATGTGTAAACTTGGCTACTTCTAAGAAGTCTCTTAGTCACTTGCTGCTGTATTTTTCTGCTTCAATTCACTACATAATACTTCCCTAATATTTTCTTGTTTCCTGAATACTTACTTATTTTGTGGTTGGTTGATTTCCTTCAACACCCTCTAGAATGAAAGATTTATGATATTAATTCTCTTGTTTTGCATGTATCCTCAATGGATGGCAAATTATCAGCCTTTAATTTGGTAATAAATTAATACAGTATTAATCATGACCAAAATTAATAACAACAAAACTTCTAAATGTGCAAGAAGGAAAGGGAATAAACTGAAACTTGATCCAACCTGGAAACGAGAACAAAAAAATTAATAAAAATAAAATGAGCCAGGAGAAATACAAGCAAATTTCCCAGTTACTTCAATAAATATAAAAACTACCTTCTCTAGTCAAAATGCAGATAATTAGACTAGTTTTTAAAGCAGCTCTTTGTTGTTTCCAAAAGCTGCACCTATTACAGTAACATAATAAATTGAAAATAAAAGAACAGTTGTATGCAAAAACTGAAAACAAGATTAGACATTTAATACTAAATATTAATAGCTAACTAATATTAAATAAAGAGAAATTTAAGACTAATGGCTTAGAAATAAGAAAGGGGAGACGTAATACAAAATATCATTGGTATTATAGTTATTCAACTAATCAAACACACACACATAAACTATATGTTAAAAGAATATATGTTTCATAAAATTGTTTATTATATGTATGTGCGTATATACTTGTCATTTTAAAATTCTAAAAACATGACTCAAGAAATAGTAGAAAATCTGACCAAACTAACAATCATGCAAGATATTAGAAATATAAATTCTTAATATATTTTTACCAATTTATATAGCTTTTATGATTGTATTTTTATTCCATCTTTAAACAACAAATACATCATAATTATCCCTACCCTGAACTATAGAAAAAGAAAAGTTCTCTATTTTACTTTATTAAGCCCACAAACTTTGATTCCAAATTTAATTAAAGATGGTCCAAAAAGAAGGGAAGAAGAGGGACAGAGGAAGAGAGGAAGAGAAGAACCAAAAAATGTAGAAAGGAAGGGGGAGAGGTATTGTCAGAAGTATAGAAATATTGATTTTTTTCACTTTTTTAAAAATTTATTTATTCTAATTAGGTATACATGACAGCAGAATGCATTTTCATTTATTGTACACAAATGGAGCACAACTTTTCATTTCTCTGGTTGTACACGATGTATACTCACACCATATGTGCAGTCATACCTGTACCTAGGGCAATGATGTACATCTCATTCCACCATCTTTCCTGCCCCCATGTTCCCTCCCAAACCCCCTTGACCAAAGTTCCTCCATTTTTCCCATGCTCCTTACTCCATTATGGATTAGCATCCACTTATCAGAGAAAAAAATTCAGCCTTTTTTTGGGGGATTGGCTTACTTCACTTACCATGATATTCTCCAATTCCACCCATTTGTCTGCAAATGCCATAATTTTATTCTCTTTTATTGCTGAGTAATATTCCATTGTGTATATATACCACAGTTTCTTTATCCATTCATCTATTGAAAGGCATCTAGGTTGGTTCCACAATTTAGCTATTGTGACCTGACTTGCTATAAATATTGAAGTGGCTGCATCATTGTAATATGCTATTTTTAAGTCCTTTGGGTACAGACTGAGGAGTGGGATAGCTGGGTCAAATAGTGATTCCATTCTAAGTTTTCTAAGGAATTGCCATACAGTATGCTTTCCAGATTGGTTGCACCAATTTACAATCTTACCAACAATGCATGAGTGTTGCTTTTCCCTCCCATCCTCACCAACACTTATTGTTGCTTACATTCTTGATACCTGCCATTCTGACTGGCATAAGATGAAATCTTAGAGTAGTTTTGATTTGCATTTCTCTAATTACTAAAAATGGCCACATTTAAAGTGCTATACAAATTCAATGCGATTCCAATTAAAATCCCAATATCATTCTTTATAGAAATAGAAAAAGCAATTATGAAATTCATTTGGAAAAATAAGAGACCCAGAATAGCCAAAACAATACTTAGCAAGAAGAGTGAAGCAGGAAGCATCAGAATACCAGACCTTAAACTACACTACAAAGCTATAGTAACAAAAGTGGCATGGTATTGGCACCAGAATAGACACATAGACCAATGGTACAGAATAGAAGACACAGAGATAAACCCAGAAAATGAGAGAACCCTTCCAAACTCATTCTATAAGGCTAGTATCACCCTGATACAAAAACCAGACAGAGACACATCAAAGAAAGAAAATTTCAGACCAATATCCCTGATGAACATAAATGCAAAAATTCTCAATAAAATTGTGATTAACCCACACTAAAACAGTTACTTCATACTAGACAAAGGCACCAAAAACATACATTGGAGAAAAGACAGCCTCTTCAACAAGTGATGTTGGAAAAACTAGAAATGCATATGCAGCAAAATAAAACTAAACCCCTAACTCTCACCATGCACAAAACTCAACTCAAAGTGGATCAAGGACCTAGGAGTTAGACCAGACCTTATGCCTAACAGAAGAAAACATAGGTCCAAATCTTCATCATGTCAACTTAGGACCTTACTTCCTTAACAAGACTCCTATAGCACAAGAAGTAAAATCAAGAATCAATAAACGGGATGGATCCAACTGAAAAACTTCTCAGCAAAAGAAACAATCAATGAGGTGAAGAGAAACTCTAGATTTTGGAAGCAAATTTTTGCCACATGCACATCAGATAGAGCACTAATATCCAGGATACATAAAGAACTCAAAAACCTTCAACAACTCAGTCATTAAATGGGCTAAGGAGCTGAACAGAAACTTCTCAGAAGAAGATATACAATCCATCAACAAATACAAGAAAAAATGTTCAACATCTCTAGTAATTAGAGAAATGCAAATCAAAACTACTCTAAGATTTCATCTCACTCCAGTAAGCATGGCAGTTATCCAGAATACAAACAATAATAAGTGTTGACGAGGATGTGAGTGGGAAAGGCACACACATACACTGCTGGTGGGACTGCAAATTGATGTAGCCAATCTGGAAAGCAGTAAGGAGATTTCTTAGAAAACTTGGAATGGAATTGCCATTTGATTCAGCTATCCTACTCCTACGACTATCCCCAGAGGACTCAAAAACAGCATACTACAGTGATGCAGCCACTTCAATGTTTATAGCAGCTCAATTTGCAATAGCTAATCTGTGGAACTCATCTAATGCCCTTCAATAGATGAGTGGATAAAGAAACTATAGTATACATATCAATGGAACATTATTCAACATTAAAAGAGAATAAATTATGACATTTGCAGGTAAATGGATGGAGTTTTAGAATATCATGCTAAACGAAGTAAGCCAATTCCAAAAAAACCAAAGGCCTAACGTTTCTCTGATAAGTGGATGCTAATTCGTAATAGAGTAGGGAGCATGGGAAGAATGAAGGAAATTGGATTGGGCAAAGTGGAGGGGAGGAGGGGCATGGGGCAGAAAAGATGGTAAAATGAGATGTACATCATTGCCCTAGGTACAGGTATGACTGCATATATGGTGCAAGTATACATTGTGTACAACCAGAAAAATGAAAAATTGTGCTCCATTTGTGTACAATGAATCAAAATACATTCTGCTGTCATGTATACCTAATTATAATAAATAAATTTAAAAAAATATGTCTAACCTTATGTCAATACCACATAATTTGTACTACTATGTCTTTTGTACTAAGTTATGAAATTGAAAGTGTGAACCCTCCAACTTTGTTCCTCTTTTTCAAGATTCTTTTGGCTATTCTGGATGCCTTGCTTTTCCATATGAATTTTAGGTCAGCTTGTCAATTTCTGGAAAAAAATAATTGGGATTTTGATGGGGATAGTATATTGACTCAATAGATCTATTTGGGCATAATGACATTTCAACAATATAAAGACTTCTGATCCATAAACCTGGAATGTCTTTTCATTTAGTTAAGTCTTCTAATTTCCTTCAATGATGTTTTGTAGTTTCTAGTTCATAAGTGTTAAATTTATTTTGTTAAATTTATTCCTCAGTACATTATTCTTCTTGATGCTATTGTAAATGGAATTGCTTTAAAAGTTTTACTTTTAAATTCTGCATTAATATTTTATAGAAATATAATTTATCTTTATATATTACTTTTGTATTCTGCAACTTGCTGCTCTCATTTGTTACCTCTAATAAGTGTGTGTGTGTGTTTGTGTATTCCTTTGAGTTTTCTATACACAATACACATGTAATTTGCAAGTAGAGATAGTCTTATTTCTTCCTTTCCAATTTGAACATCTTTGACTCCTTTTTCTTGCCTAAATGCTCCAGTTGTAATCTCAAATGTTTAATAGAAGTGGTGAAAGTAGAAATTCTTATCTCATTCCTGATCTTAGTAAGAAAGCATTCCATCTTTTATAATTCAGTATGCTCTTAGCTATGGGTTTTGCATAGGTATACTTCATTAGGGTAAGAAAGTCATCTTCTATTTCTAGCTTGTTGAGTTTTTATTATAAAAGGTATTCAATATTGTCAAATACTTTTTCTGTATTTTGAGATGATTGTGTGTTTTTGTCCTGTGTTATATTAACATAATTTATTATGCTGACTTAGTTTTGTATATTAAGCCAACCTTGCCTTTCTGGGCTAAATCCTATTCTCCTACTTAGTCATTTTGTATAAGCCAATTTTTTATATTAATGGAGCCAATTTGCTATCATTTTCTTGAGAACTTTTGCATCTGTATTCACAAGAAATATTTATCTGTAGTTTTCCTTTCTTGTAATGCCTCAATCTGGCAATACGGGCTTTATAGAAAACAAAATTTGAAAGTATTACCTTCTCTTACTGTTTTGGGAAATATTTGTGAGTATTGCTATTAAGTTTTTTAAATGTGTGTTGAAATAACCAATTAAGTAATTTGAGCCTGTGTTTTGTTTATAAGAAGGGGTTGCCCACACCTTTCTTTTTTTACCTAATTCAAGATCTTCATTTCCTACAAGTCTATTATTTTTTCTATTTCCTCCTGCATTACTTTCAGTAATTTTTCTTTTCTATGAATTTTTTCCTTTAGGGTATCTCATATGCTGACATACAAATATTAATGATATTACCTTATAATCTACTTCACATTTTCGTTTCTTTTTTAAATTTCTTTTTCTCCCTCATTTCTTCTTAAATTTTTTCTTTATTTTTTGTTTTCATATTATTCTGACAACTAATAATTGCATATATGAAGTACAATGTGTTTAAATATAAACTGCATATGTTAATTGGCTTGATTTAATCATTCTACAATGTAAACATAGGCTAAAACGTGAAATTGTACCTCTTATATTTTTGATTTTACTAATTTGAGTAAACTCATTTTACTTGATGAATCTAACTAATGGTTTATAAATTTTGTTGATCTTTTCAAACAAACAGTTTTTGGTTGTATTGATTTTCTTTTGTTTTTCTATTTTCTATTATATTTATTTCTACTCTGATCTTTATTTCCTTCCTACTTTATTTGGATTGATTTGTTCTTATTTTTCTAGCTGAGACAAAGTTTCAGTTATTGATTTAAGATCTTTCTTTTTTATTAGCATGGCCATATATTCTCTCAAAACACTGTTGTTTCCCAGAAGTTCTGTCATGTTGTAAACTCTTTTTTGGGGGGGGTGGGTACCAGGGATTAGACTCAGGAGGGGCACTCCACCACTGAACCACATCCCAAGCCCTATTTTTGTATTTTATTTAGAGACAGGGTTTCACTGTTACTGAGGCTGGCTTTGAACTCAAGATCCCCCTGCCTTAGCTTCCCAAGCCATTGTGATTACAAGCATGTACCACCGTGCACAGCCATGTTGTAGGTTCTTATGGGCCACAAATTGGCATTCTTATGAGGATGTAGTTATTAAGTAATAAGGATTCAAAGAAGTATATGGTTGGATTGACACCAATTTTGCTTCCACTTGAAAATTTCTGTGGATTTAAAATTGGTTGATTTTCAGCTAATCAATATCAATCCTTTATTGACATGAAATTTCCTGCAGTCTCAGTCCATACTGCTACACTCTCTCGAAAATGAAAAGCAGACTAGGGGAAAAGTCTGACAAATATATCTATTTGCAGAGCCTGCTAAGAACACTTTTTGAACCACCATTCTATTTTGGAACATTAAAATAGATTAGATGATGATTATGTATTCTAATGGAATCATGATAAAGGTAGACAGGTCTCCTTAATGTGTACTTTTTTCTCACAAATCCCTTAAACTCACCACCTTTATCCTGGTTCATATAAACTGGGTTATAGTATAGTACACAGAACATAAAACATGTGGCTTTGTATTCATCCTCTCAAAAAAAGATGACTCTTGAGAGGCCAATTGTTTTTAGACATTTAGAATAACTCCAAGATATACTAAAAACTGAATAGTCAGAATCAAAGGTTCCAAGACCATTTTACTTGAAAGTATTCATCTAGTCTTAGTATTCAAAACTGGACTTTTCTCTAAATCATAATTTTCTTAGTTATAAATAAAGGTGGCAGTTTTAAAACACTGTGAAAATTACTTCTAAGAATATGCTAACAGCTACATGGGTCATTATCTTTGCATTTAATTGACAAAATGTGCAGAAAAAAATACCAGTCATATTTTGTTTCACCATTGCCACTGGACTTCTGAGACATTTCTCTTGAGCACCTTATTTGTGGTTTGGAAACATTTTCTTTTCCAACGTGGCTTGCCTTCATTTGAGGTTTCACATTTTAATGGGCTTTTGTCTTGTTTTTGATTCTCAATAGTACTTTCTTGGTTATTTTGTGAGACTTCATTCAGTTTTCATTTTCTCTAAACAGCCTTTTTTATTATTGAGAAATCTGATCAATTAGGACATCAGTTTCAAAATTTATGAAACACAAAATTTTTTCATTGCTTAGTCTTTCCTTTTTCCCTAGCAACTTGCCAATCAGAAATTAAAAGAAAGATATTTTAATATTTCCCATTGAATCCAATTTAGCTCTCAAAATCAGACCTGTTTCCTATAGAAATCAAACTCTAAATTTCCTGTACCTCATTCCTGATTTATTTCAAAACAAAGTTGTAGTCTTTTAAGTTCTGCAAACTTACTATACTTAACATTTAACTTGAAAAGAACATTAAGAAAATTTTTCCTCAACCAAAAAGACCTCAAGGACCCACGTCTTATACTGGAATTTTAAGTTTTTGATTCATTAGACCTTTATATCTTCTTCAATTCTTATCTCACTTAAACATTTCAGACACTTTTTACCCAAATTTCCTTATAGCATATATCTGGAGATTAAAAATCATAGAAAATCAAATAATTCTGATCTTTTGGAGAGCAAGAGACATTGTTCTTTAACTGCTAAATTGTGCATAATTAAATGTTCTTCTTATCTGACTCAAAGAAGAAAATAGAAATGAAACAATTCATAAACATTTTTTCATCTCTATTAAAACCAATCAAGGACAACAGAGATAAAGGCAGGTAATTGAGCACTATTAAAAACTCTCCCTAATCTGAAAGATGCACCCACACATTCAAAGGCTTTCTTTTATTAGTTCCCAAATAACTGAAAATATTTTTCATATGCTATAAGAACTTATGCTATAAGAAAAGGCAACAATTTTAGCTCATGAGAAAGTTAAACAAAACTTCCAAGCAAAAGGGCAACTTAAAGACCCAATCCATCACTCCAAGGAACGAGTGGAGAAGCCAGAAGCCAAAGACTTGGATCACACAGTTCATGGAGATACCAGATTTGAACACAGGTCTCTAAAATCCTAACGGTTTTCATTCTCACCAAGTGTCTTATTGTACACAGTGTCTTACTATAGAATGTGTTTCACACTTAAAGTACACAATGAACAGAATACCACAAATGAAATGTTTACAGTTTGGGGGTCACAGGTTTTATGAAATTTGATAGGATAAAAATACTCAACAAAAATAAAACATGATTTTTCTGCAATCACCAATATTTCTAGCTTTAAGTTACATGTGCTTTAAAAAATCTTAAACCTTGTTTCTTAATATTTGGCAAACTGTTTTTAAAGGTAACTAAACTTAAAAACCAGGTATATCAACCTTCTACTTCTTTTCGTACCCACAGTCTTTTGAAATACAAACTATAAAAATCTCTCTCATTACCTGAAATACAACTCCTGTGTTGACCGATGTTAATTTTCACTCCATAAATATGCATTATGCATAGCGTTTATGTGTTATACTGAATGTCTTTTTTTCAAATTCAAGTTTCCCATTGGTCAGCCTGTTTCCATTTGAAAGAATAATCTATTATTCTAGGACTTGTACTAAGGAAAACACATTTTAGAAAAATTATTTTTGCCCACAATAGTTCCACAATTTTGCCTGATTACTGTTTTGGCTTATACTCAGAACCACAAGATTAAAGTCTAATGTTTATAGTCCTTTCATTTTAATTTTATTTCTCTGGACTGCCCATAATCCCTTCTAATCATTTTGGCTACGGCAATTTTACCAACTGCGATAATGCCTGCTTCAACATTTTGGCTTTGTGCATGCAGTTGTGTTATCCCCCCCTTGGCACGTTCGTGTCATATCATCAAACCCAAATTTTCTCAGTGGGCCTTCTTTTAGCCTGGCAGTCATTACCTTAAAGTGCTACTTCTTGCTGAAATATTGGTTCTGTACAAACAGTTCAGTATAATCCTTCTACTCCATGTACTGTCACTCTTCATTGTTAGAAAAAGGTATTTTAAACATGAACAAAGTTTCCATTTGTTTGTCTTTGCTTTTCAACCTTATATCTAGAAAAAGACATGATCATCATTCCAAAATATAAATAGTATTTATTATAAAGATGTTATTTTAAGCATCTTAAACCAAGTCCCATCAAATAAAATGGAAACATGCATGATATTTCTAAATCCAAAACAGTGCAAAAGATCTTCTAGAAGAATATCTATCAAGCCACAAGGCCCAACGAAACATCTAACTTTCATCTCAGGAAATAAAAGTCAAAATATCAAATTATCAGCAGAGAAGCTATTGAAGCATTGAAACTTCATGTTTCAGTAAAGACATTCAAAATACTAATAGCAGCTGCTGCTCAAGATTGGCATAGAAATTCAGAAATTCTCTACTGCACAAGCTACCAGAATCAATTTCTTCATTTTGCAACATGTGCAAGTGAACTGCCACACTTGTCACAGCAGATAAATTGTAGAAGGATCCTTAGGAAAGAGGCGAGATGAGGTCAAAATGGGTGGTTGGTGTTTTCCAGGCTGCGATTCTCTCACCCTTCACATGAGATTCAAAGCAGCAGTTGAGACTGATATTCATGTGTCATTTTCAACTGCAAGTGTGCACCCTCTGCAGCTAATATCTTCCTGGTAATGGAATTCTGGGGCCTTAACTCAGGGAGCCTTAGGAAGACATGAGATTAAACTACCAAGCTAAGTGCCTCAGGGACACATGCTTGACAGAAAGCTCAAAGTTCAGGAGCATCTAAGAAATGAAAGGTCATTCTGGGGTGTTACAACAATTCAAATATTTCTGAGAGGTTTCTGGTCGATGCATAGGGTATTACATATTTCCAAGAAGGTAATTACAATAATTCAAATCTTTAAGATGGCAATGAAATAAAATGTTTCTAGTGTATTCTAAAAATTAACTGTCTTTAACTGAAGAATGAACAAGACCAAATGATCAATAATAACTTTGTGGAGCCCGGAGCAGTGGCACATACCTGTAATCCCAGCACTCTGGGAGGCTAAGTCAGGAGAATTGCTAGTTCAAAGCCAGCCTCAGCAACGGCGAGGCCCTAAGCAACTCAGCAAGATCTCGTCTCTACATAAAACACAAAATAGGGCTTGGGAGGCAGTTCAGTGGTCGAGCACCCCTGAGTTCAGTCCCCAGGTACCAAAAAAAAAAAAACAAAACTATGCAGTAGTATCATTTAATTCAATATTAATTTAATTAATTTCATTTAATCTTTTTCAACTCTTCTGAATTTATAAAATAAGAACTTTTCAAAATAAAAACGATCTTTTAATGACTAAACAGCCTAATCAAGCTTTAACAAATGCTGCTGCCATTTGAAGGACAAAATCCAGAAGCCCTTTAGGACCAATTAGGGATGTCAACCCTTGATCCTTTCTAATGAGACATTTATAAATCCTATATGCATTTACTTCCAAAACTGGAAAGCTACAGAGATATTTTGAAATTCATCCTTATATATGAAATAATATTTTCTATTTCATCTTTAAAACATTGAGAAAAGTCTTTGGCATTAATAATTCAATATCAATGTAAGTTAACAGGAAACTTTGTGAAAGAACATAAAACAGTTCTATATCTAGTCATCTATTGGTAGACGTTTGTTTTGATTTTGTATCTTGACTATTGAGAATCACTTCTTTAAGCCCAGTTATCAAACTGTTTAATGTCACAGAAAACTACTATATGCTTTATTTTTGCAATATCTCCAATATGAAATGAAAGTATATATACCCATTGTATCTAATTCACTTAAAACTGGTTTGAAATTTCAAAATCACTGAGATTAAATTTCAAATACTCTCACCACAAAAATTATAAATATTTGAAATGATGAATATGTTAATTAGCTTGATTTAATTATTCTACATTGTATTTATAAATCAAAACATCATGCTGTACCCCTTTAATATACACATCTATAACTTGTCTGTTATACAATAAAAATTTTTAAACTACTTTGGTTTTCTAACACTTTTGCCATTTGAAGTTATTAGTTATGTGTAGATAAAAACTACCCTAAGATTTCATCTCATGCCAGTCAGAATGGCAATTATCTAAAATACAAACAACAATAAGTTGTTTGTTGGCAAGGTTGTGGGGAAAAAGGCACGCTCATACATTGCTGGTGAACTGCAAATTGGTACAACCAATCTGGAAAGTAGTATGGAGATTCCTTAGAAAACTTGGAATGGAACCACCATTTGAGCCTGCTATCCCACTCCTCGGTCTATATCCAGAAGACTTAAAAACAGCAAACTACAGTGCTGCAGCCACATCAATATTTATAGCAGCTCAATTCACAATAGCTAAACTGTGGAACCAACCTAGATGCCCTTCAACAGATGAATGGATAAAGAAACTGTGGTATATATACACAATGGAATATTACTGAGCAATAAAAGAGAATAAAATTATGGTATTTGCAGGTAAATGAATGGAGTTGAAGAATATCATGCTAAGTGAAGTAAGCCAATCTCAGAAAACCAAATGCCGAATGTACTCACTGATAAGTGGATGCTGATCCATAATGTGGGGAAGGACATGGGAACAATGGTGGAACTCTGTTCACAGGAGTGTAAGGGGGGAGGGGGCATGGGGACAGTAAAGGTGGTGGAATATGATGGTCATCATAGCCCTAACTTTATGTATGACTGCATATATGTTGTGATTCTATACAACTTACAACTAGAGAATTGATATGTTATCCTCTATGTCCAATGAATCAAATTGCACTCTGTTATCATGTAAGCCTAAATAGAACAAATAAATAAATTAAATATAAAAAAGATAATGGATATTTTTATTATCTCATATGGTTTATTGTCTTTAGTATTATGTGTTAAATTCCAATTGTTACTAATTGCCTTTTGCACACTAGACTTGTATAAAGTGTCTTATCTGATGTAAAGTACAGAAAATATCTACACAGCCTGTTTTCTGCCATTTTTTTTTTTTGATCACATAGGCAGAATACTAATTCAAAGAAATATTATGGGGCTGGGGCTGTAGCTCAGTGGTAGAGTGCTTGCCTAGCATGCGTGAGGCACTGGGTTCAATTCTCAGCACCACATACAAATAATAAATGAATAAAATAAGGATCCATCAACAACTAAAAATATATAAAAAAGAAATATTCTTTTTCATATTGTAGAATAGTATTTGATATCTAAATGGAATTCAGCATAATAATCAATTTTTTATCTCTCAAAATAAGTTTAGAAATCAATATTAAAAGCTTATATTTTGGGCCGGGCATGGTGGCACCCGCCTGTAATCCCAGCACTTTGGGAGGCTGAGACAGGAGAATTGCGAGTTCAAAGCCAGCCTCATCAATGGTGAGGCGCTAAGCAACTCAGTGAGACCCTGTCTCTACATATAACACAAAATAGGGCTGGGGATGTGGCTCAGTGGTCGAGTACCTATGAGTTCAATCCCTGGTGCAAAAAAAAAAAAAAAAGCTTATATTTTAGATGAAAGGCAATGACGAAAAGATAAGTTTATTTCAAATTTGGGTGCTATGTGGTAAATTTTTGGAGGATCAATAGTAGGGAGTAACATCAGAATGGTCCCACTTTATGGTCTACTTTGTGTAGACAAACCAACTGTAAGCAGGGGAAGACCATGTGATGGTGGCGTAGGACAGGGAAATTTAAGCAGCAATCAATAAAGCTATTAAAATATGACATCAGTTCTAGATATAGTTGAACTTGTCACCATGAATCCATATTCACTGCTGCCCTAACCTCATGACCATTTCAGACTGTGAGAATAATCAGAACTTCTCTGTGTTATTAGGATGAGGAGTGGGCTAGAGATCTCATTAAGTTCAAAGTAGTATAACTTTTCAGGCCCTAAAGGAGTTTGTAATAAAGGACAGTCAAGACTGAGTGCCTAGTTCAGATGCGGAACTTTCTGGGATCACCTAAATGAATAGAATAGGCAAGGAGTAAGGAGGATAATATGCTCTGGCCTGAGGGCCTAGGTAGGTAGGTATGTTAGAATAGAAACAGTAATTTCCCAGGAGAGAGAGAGAAAGAGAGAGAGAGATATCATAAGTACCTGCAGTTTTACATAAATTTCCTATTAAAGAGTAATAAGATGAATGTACCCCTTTATAGTAAAACATATTATAAAGCTATTGTAATTTAAGAGTTTAATATTGATTTAAGAATAGATGAATCAGGACTGAGATTGTAGTTCAGTGGTAGAGCGCTTGCCTTGCATGTGTGAGGCACTGGGTTCGATCTTCAGCACAACATAAAATAAATAAATAAATAAATAAAGATATTGTGTCCACCTACAACTAGAAAAATATTTTTAAAAAGAATAGATGAATCAATAAAACATAATATGTACTAAAATATTGATTTTATATCATATTGGCTTTAATAATGTCTTAAATATTACTCTGAAATAAAATCAAAAAAGAAAGAACTTTTAATAAATAGCTCTGGGACATTTAGTTATTTGGGGGAAATATTTTAGATATCTGTTCATACCACATATCAAAATATATTCCATGAGATAAAAAAATTACATAAAAATAAAATACTAGAAGAAAATTTGTCTCTTTTTACTAACTCTGAATAAGGAAGGACATTTTAATTTTAAATGCATTGGGAGAATTTCATAAACAGGTAATAGATTTGACTGTACAGAAATGTCAAATTTCAGTACAAAAGAAATAGCAAAACAATTAGCTAATTAACTCTTTGAAAAGATTGTAATGTCCTCAAACACAAAGCAGACGAATCATTCTTTCAGAAATTGATAGTTTCACTTTTCATTTAATCGAATTTTCTCTCTGGTTGTTGGAAGACAAAATTCTATTTCCCCCATTACGAGTTCCAACTTTTTCTGTTAATAGAGAATGTACAAGTCAAAATAGAAATTTTGAGATCCAACTCAAGCAGGTACTAACATAACCAATCAATAAAATATTTTTCACAAAAGGTAACTTTAAAACCTTAAATTTGTTGTATTTTTGAAAAAAAATTAAATTTTAGGAAAATCACTGAGTTTTTTTAAACTTCTTTATTCAATCATTATAAAATTCTTATGAATATAGAATGTTTAATTACTAATAATTTTTTTTTAAATTTTTATTCTTGTTTTATTTAGGCTTACATGTTGACAGTGTAAATTGACTCATTGTACATAGATAGAGGATAACATATCAATTCTCTAGTTGTAAGTTGTATAGAATCACATCATATATGCAGTCATACATAAAGTTAGGGTTATTATGACCATCATATTCCATCACCCTTGCTGTCCCCATGCTC